>PVLC010002966.1:0-105263 GCA_004027655.1 Graphiurus murinus
GGAGGTTATGGGCCCAGGAAGCTGTAGGACAGATCCAGGGCATCCTTGTGATTGGTCAGGGTGCGTATTTGCCTTTCTCTGATTGATCCTAATTTGGAAATGGGGGCAAAAATTAGGGAAGCTATCAGTTATTAATCATATCCTGGCATTGAGCTGATTGATGCAGACATTGTTTTGCTTCCTGTGTCACTCCTCAACTCAGGATCTGCAGAGTCCTTGGCTTATGTGACAGAAAAGAATTTCAGCACATGCCAGTCGGAGACATAGAAGAGAGATTTATTTAGAAAAGTAAGAAATAAACATTTGAGAGAGAATGTGGGCCATCTCTGGAGTGCAAGAGAGAGGGGGAGGAGATGCCCTTGTGAGTATAGGGCTCTTCTTTTATAGGGGACTTTCATATAGGGGTGGGCAAATGGTGAGCATGTGAAGGGGGTAAACTTTCTTCCTTTATTTGTTGGACCTTTTAAGAACTTAGGCCTAGACTTCTCTTATCAGTCTAACTTACATTCTGTAGATTAACAAAATACATGCACCAATTAACTGGATATATAGTCCTCTAATATTTACTAAACATTTTGGGAATTTAGGTCTGTATGAAAACAGATCTTCATGGGGAAGGTCAGGACCATTGTGGAGGTTTTAGATTTAAAGCCCCAGTCTTCCTTTTCTTCCCTGTTTGTCTCCTTTCTACCTATCACTATTGTTTCTCCTATCCTACCTCACCTGGATGGTCATTAGAGATAGCAGACTGACTATCTACAAGTCCGACTTAGAGCAGGCTGGCTTCCTGGGCTGTTTATTGTCAATATGGGGTTGATTTCCTGGGGAGGTCACTGCAGGCTCAGAATTCTATTTGTGTATGTGGTCTGGCCATTGCCCATTCCTACATTCAGTCTCTCACAAGATACCCCTTAATGACAGGGATTATTAAGGGGTTGTTATGGGGTCTGGTTACAGCAAATTCCCTATTTCACATGATCCTACACAGCAGGTTTTCTTCCCACCCAGTCTGGGTAGCAATAATTTTTCATACTATACGTACACTATGTTAAATGTAATGCTTACATAGTTTTACCAAAGAGGCCTTATTAGCCAATGCATTTTGAGAGTGTACGTTAAGAGAAGAAAACAAATGAATTTAAGCCAAATCTTTAACAGTTTTTGGTTCGGCTTCAGAGGAAACAATGTGTACCCTTCACTTTTTCTTTGTGTATCTCAACTGTACTCTAAACTTCCATGAGATGACTCCTGACCTTCAAGAAGGAAAATGGATAGAGCAAGAATATGTTTGGAATATAGTACTTTTAACCATCAATTCTTCATAAATAATCACACATCACTTTCCCCCTGCGTGGACCTGGTAGACTAAGGAGGTTGTATCCAATACAGTTTTTGTCACGTCACGATTCCACTTGACAGGCAAAGATTTCTGGTTGATGGTTGCTATGACAGTATTTGACAAGTTTTAAAGTCCTAACTGAATTAGTAATGATTTCCCTTCTCCAGTCAGGTTAGAAAATATCCACCATTTATATTAATTTTATCAGTAACATGGATTAAAAGTTCAAAGCTTGCACCACAAAATGGAGTTAGTAGAGATCATTGTCATGATTGAGAGTTATTGAATAGTACTTAAAAATGCAATACTAAAATGCTTAATGAAACGCGTATCTCGCAGTCACCTGTGAGCTTACTCTCTTTTCTCCCGTGCACTCCTGTCAAAGCCAGCCAGGTTCTCAGCCTTTCCCTATCTAGGTTGCTGCAACAGCCCCTTCCCTACCTTCTTCCTAGGCTTCCACACAGCTACCAGGAAGTATTTCTGCAAACATCCTTGTCATTACATCCTCCAAGGCTCAGCAACTGGGTAGAATGTGAAGCATAACTAGTGCATGTAGTCACTTCCTATGTTTCAGGTGCTGTGCTATGTTACACGCCAATCAGAGGCGACTTAGGTCATTTTGAGATGTAGAGACCAGTGCGGAGAAGGTTAAGCAACTTGCTCAAGATATCGTCACCACCAGAAAGTATTGAACAATGACTTTATGACCCAGATCCTCTCCCCCTTTAACTGTTAGGTTCCTCTACGTGGTAGAAATGACAGGCTTCAGCATCAGGCTGGCTTGGGCTGCAACTCTCTGTCACTTACTAGGTATGTGGGCTCTATGAGCCTCAACTTTTATAGTTAAAATGGGAATGTTTGGGGGATGAGGATGTCGGATGATGTAATAATAACTCACATAATTGAGCTTGTCCTATGTGTACTGTTCTAGGCTATGTAAGCCACAACCACAACCATATGAAGAAGGTGTGTTTATTAGCTTCATTTTACAGAGCAGAAACTGCAGCATGGAGGAGTTGCTCGAAGGCAGAGTTGGGGCTCAAACTAGGCAGCTCTGGCTTTTCACCACTCTGCAAGGCAATTTGTGTTAAGTGCCCAGCACTGAATCTGGAACAGAGTGGGTACTCAATAAATGGTAGCTAAGTAGAAAAATAATTCCTTAGACTAGTCTCAAGATTCTCAATCAGCTAAACTCCCTTCCCCTCAACCCCCAGCCTCTCCATGTTCAGCTCAGAAGACAAGGTTGGAAGAGTTATTAGGGGTCAGAACACCTGGGTACCAGTCCTGGCCTTGGAATTGAGCCCAGGGGCATTTGTGCTACACATTTAGCTCTATTTAAAACAAAACAAAACAAAAAACAGGGTCTCACTAAGTTGCTGAGGACAACTAAGTTGCTAAGACTGGTTTCGAACCTGTACTCTTCCTATCTCAGCCTCCCAAGTACTGGGATTATAGGCATGGACCACCATGCCCAGCTTAAATATATTGTCTTTGAGCTTACCTTTTTGGCTCATAAAATGGGTATTATGTCTTTCTGACCTATTTGACAGAACTATTATGGGGGTTAGATGTGTTATTATATATGCTAGTACCTTGAAAACACAAGGAGTGGCATTGATTTATTTGCTCTGGGGGGAATAATTTTGACACTATCAAAGTGTGTGTACTCAGAGGGGCTGAGAGAAGGACTTCTCCCTGGAGGAGCTGATGTTGGTCCTGAGGCTTGAGAAAGGCAGAGTTAGCGAGAGTGAAAAACCCGGCCTGAAGCAACGGTGTGATGAGGCCCAGGTGAAAGCCGCAGGGTGAGCGCAGAGGATGGTGAGCACTTGTGCAGTCTCAAGACTGAGGGTGCAGTGGGGCCAGGTCAGGAAGCCCTTGGAGGTTCACCAAGAAGCTTGAACTTTTATGGCTCTGGAGCCATTAGAGCAATGGAGAGATTTAGGTAATTGAATAATGTAGTAGATTAGTGTTATAAAAAGAAGGTCCTCACCAGGTATGGTGACACATGTCTGTAACCCCAGTACTTGGGAGGCTGAGATAGGAGGATTGCAATTTGAGGCCAGCCTCAGCAACTTAGTGAGACCTTGAGCAACTTAGCAAGACCTTGGTTCAAAATTTAAAAGGGAGGGGAGGAGGAGGCTAGAGTATAGCTTGGAGGTAGGAATGCCCCTGGGTTCCATCCCCAATACCAAAAAAACAAAAACAAACAAACAAACAAAAAAAAACCATGTCCTCGTGGCAGAGTGTAGAAGGAGCTGGAGGAAACAGATCAGGGTGAAACTGAGAGTGTGGTCAGGATCACGGCCTTCCCCAGGGCAAAGAGTAGGGGTGGAGATGAGGGTGATGTCAAATAATATCCAGAAGACAAAATTAGCAGCACTTGACGATGAGCAATTAGTGTCTTTGGATAATAAAAATTGACAAGTTTGATGATGGCTCTTTGGCAAAATGCTGTAGCCAATTTTTAGAAATGGTAAGTGAGCATTTAATTTAGAAATTGAAGTGGTGGGTTAATTTAGCGTCCGAGTAAGTTGACTCTGAACAAATCATACCAAGTGTGTCTCATTTCCTTCTGTGTAGAATAGTTATTCTTCTACTGTAAAACGGTAAGTGCCGGATTTTATCTAAGAACATCTTTTAATATGGTTGTGATCATTCTGCCCACTGTGTTTAACAATGAATGCTCTTTTCTTCTCTTAATATGAATATGAATTTTGTTAACAAAATCTTGGGGTTGGGGGCATAGCTCAGGTAGTGTACTTACCTAGCAAGAGAAAAGCCCTGTGTTCAATCCCCACCAGGTGTGTGTGCACGCACACACACAATAACATATCTTTGTAAATGTCACTTTAAATAATTAGATATTAACTTTTTATGGATGTGCTTTAATTAACATATCACTGGGTATTTGTTTCCAGTGTGGGACATTTTAAAAAATAATTCCATTGACATTTTTATACATATATGGGACAGGCTCCCTTGAGATAGATTTGTAAACATTTTTACAATTTCCAAAGAAATGAATATTTTTTAACATATTTTTGTTACATATTATCCAATGTCTTTCTGAAAGGATTGTAACAATTTACAGTACCACTAATCATTTGGGGAGATCCATTCCATAATATCCTTTCCTGCAAAGGATTATCATTAAAAAACACCTAGATAAGTCTGGGGATATAGCTCCTTGGTAGGATACTTGCCTTGCATAGGTGAGGCCCTGGGTTCAATCCCCAGTACTTGAAAAAACCCAAGTGAAACAAAAAACAACTGAACAAAGCTAAAATACTTTATTAACTTGATTAGTAAAGATGCATCATATTTAATTGCTGTAATTAATTAATTAATTAATTGGCACTGGGGTCTGAACCCAGAGGTGTTATACCTTTGAGCTACACCCCCAGCCCAATTTTATTTCTTTTTGGAAACAGGGTCTCGCTAGGTTGACAAGAGTCTCACTACTTGCTGAGGCTGTCCTCGAACCTGTGATCCTCCTGTCTCAGGCCTCCCAAGTACTGAGATTACAAGCATGCGCCACCACGCCCAGCATATTTCATTATTTTTTTTAAAAATATGATTAATACATGCATATGGGAAAAGTCAAATATTATAGAAAGGCATAAAATAAAAAAACAAAAATATCTCTTCTTCCACCAACTCCAAACTTCATTCCTTCCCCAGAGCATCCACTATAAAAACTTTCTTATGTATAGCTTTCTGGAAAAAAAAAAAAGTTCTTATTGAAGTCTTTGCAAACTAGCACTAGGTACTATTTATATCAGACTGTTCTGAATCTTAGAAACCTTTCCATTTCAATGCATATAGCTCTACTCCATGAATATATAAAAATTATTTAACCTCTATGGATTAACATTTAGTTTATTTTCAACATTTTGCTATTATAAATAATACTGCAATGAACATCTTAGAATTATGATATTAAGCTGGGTATGGTGACACATGCCTGTAATCCCAGTACTTGGGAGACTGAGATAGAAGGATTGCAATTTTGAGGCCAGCCTCAGCAATTTAGCAAGGCCCTCAGCAACTTACTGAAACCCTGCTTCGAAATGAAAAATAAAGTAGTGCTGATGGTATAGCGCAGAGATAGAATGCTCCTGGACCCATCCCTCGTACCAAAACAAAAACAAACAAACAAACAAAAAAAGAATTAAGATAACAGTGTGCTTGTACAGGGTAAATTTCTAGGTGTAAAATTCTATTACATTTTAGACTTAGAAAATATTTGAGGCAATTTACACTTTCATCCACATACTGTGAATGCTTTTTTTCCCCACACCTTCACTGATAAAAACCTGGAGTATAATCTCTGTGCCTTCGTTCATAGATATCCACTGTGCTCCTGCTGTGTGCTCTAGATGCCGTTCTAGAGATTCTGGACACACAGCTGAGCCAAATGAAGCTGCCGGCCCCGATGGAGCCAACATTCTATCATGATGGACCATGAGCACGGCATAAAACAGATGACCTGGTAAACCAGGAGACAGGTGCTGGGTGCCCCAGAGCCTCTGCTTGGCTGCCTCTGGGACGGACTGTCATGTCTGCCCTCGTCGCGGCATCAGCAGGAGGGATTCAGGGTAGTTTTCAGTCTAGAGTGTCTGATGGTAAGGCCTGGGTGTTGCACTTTTGCTTCGAGTGTGGCTGGGAAAGCCAGTATGTGCAAACTGCAGATTCTGTGCTAACAGAGGGCTCCCACTTCCAAGGTGGGGCTTCTCAGACACAAGGAGAGGTGCAGAGGCTGAGCTGATAAGAGGAAGGACAAACGCCATGTCTGAGGTATTTCATTCCTCTTCACGAGTGCCTGAGAAAACCCCAGGGAATAAAAGTCCCTAAAGCCATGTGGACCTGGGAAAGTAGGTCGGAGAGTGGCCTGGGGCCCATGTAACCTGATGGGCAGGCAGGGGCGAGGTCAGTGCTTAGGGAGAGTGATCAGTCTTTGAGCCTAAGGGAGTCATGTCGAATGTCACTAGTGTGAAAGCGACATTTCCCTGGTTACTAGGAGACTTAGGGGAAACGTAGAGCTTGCCTTCATGTACAGAAGGGTTGTCATATGGAAGAGTGAATATATGTATTTTCAGAAACGGCAGAGGACAAAGTCACATTCATCATGCATCCCACAAATATTGAGTACCTGATATATATCAGTCCCTGCTCCAGGCAACAGAAATATAATAATGAACAAGGCACAAACATCCCTACTGTTGTAAAACTGGCATGTGTTTGGGGAGCAAATGGTATAAAGAATTATATATTTATTTACAATATAATGTTAGTGTTAGATGATGTGAAATAAAATAAACCAGGGTTAAAAAAAATGTTGCAATAAAACCTGGAGCATGACAGATAAAGCCATTGGAGACGTCTTCTCTGAGACTGTGATACTTGAACAGAGACCCTAATGAAGGGAACAAGTGCTGCAGAGATCTGGGAGGAAAAATTCCAAGCAGAGATGAAAGCCAGTGCAAAGGCCCTGAGGTAGGAAGGCACATGGCATGACTGGAAGATGCTGAGAAGCTAGCGTGGCTAGAGCAGTAAGCAGGAGAGGAGGTTGGAGAAACAGCCAGGACCAGGTCTTGGTGCCCTAGGGGCAGGTAGAAAGTGTTTTTATTTATTCTAAATGTTATAGGAAACCACCAGAGAACCTTGAGTTGGACAATGACATGATTTTGCTTACATTTTGCAAAGATTATTCGAGAGATAGCTGTGTGGAAAACAGATTGTAGGAAGGGCACAGTAGAACCAGAGAAACCAGAGAGGAGGCGACTTCCACAGTCCAGGTTAAAGATGGTGGTGGTGACAGTGGGTGAGGGGTTCAGAGAGACCCGGCGTAGCTTCACATAAGGAAAACCTCCGTCTGACCTAGCTCTGCCAATACAGAATGGCCCGGGAGCTACAGAAGAGGGTCTGCATTGGAGGAGTTTGGCTTCGGACATATGCCAGAGATCTATGGCCCTCAGGCCCAATCTGGTTGCCCCACTGCCTGCTTTCATAAATAAAGGTTATTGAAACACAGCCACTCGACACTGTCAATGGCAGCTTTTGCAGTTGCTGCAGCAAGACTCGAACAGTTGCGACAAAGACCATATGGTTTGCAAAGCCCAAAATATTTTCTGTCTGATCCTTCATGGAAAACTTTTGCGGAGTACTGGTCTAGAGGGCTCCTCAGGTTCTTCTTCCCAGAGACTCTATGATTCCATATGTGATTATCCACCTGACGCTTTGATGTTGCCTTCGTCCCATACATGTAATAAATGCCCCTGGGCGTGCAGCTTGTTTCCTACTTTCAAATGTCTTCTCTTTCCTCATTATGAACTGTTAGGAGATCCCTTCAAATAGACTTTTCTTTGGGAGTCAAGTATAGTGGTTATTATCACTTTGTGGAAAAAACAAAAACAAAAACAACACATTTTTTTCCAAGGCTCTGAATGTATCATTGTCTAATATTTTCCTACAGAGAAAAAGTCATGCAGTTGGCGATACTCATGAGATGGCTTAATCGTTGTTCAATAAAGTCATCTTGATCATTTTAAGAAATGATATGCGGGCTCAGGGACAAATGTTTGCAGTTTGCAGATGAAGCTTTTGCTCTGGTAATTCACCTAGGCCAAGGGTAACGCAAATAACTCTCCAGCTCAGAGAGGCCAATCCCATCTCTGGCTTCTTCTGAAGAGGCACATGAGTCGTGCATTTGGAGAACTCAAGGAATTCCATGCCTGAACAATGATTATAGTTCTCTTAGTGAATGAGAAGAATGTTTGTACAAGATACAAACCACTCTTAATTATCCAACAAAAGGCAGCCAGAGCCTCATCTCCACCATGCAAACCACTGGAATTTGAAATGCAAATAATCCTTATTTTCTCACATGAGGGCTGAATCACCACAGGCCCCAGCAAAAGCAGAAAATCTTTACAGAGTTAGAGGGCTTGCCTGCCCTTCCTTCCTTCCTTCCTTCCTTCCTTCCTTCCTTCCTTCCTTCCTTCCTTCCTTCCTTCTCTTTCTTTCTTCTTTTTTGGTACTAGAGATGGAATCCAGGATCCAGGGGTACTCTACCTTTGAGCTAGACCCCAAGCCTTATTTTACTTTTTATTTTGAAACAAAGTCTCACTAAGTTACTGAGGGACCTTGCTAAATTGCTGAGGCTGGCCTTGCAATCCTCCTGTTTTAGCTTCCCAAGTACTGGGATTACAGGCATGCATCACCACGCCCAGCTAGGCGGTCTTTCTTAACAATAGTTTCAAGATCCTAAAAATGATGTGTGAGGACCCAGAAAAGTGGCAGAGTGTGTTACTCATGCTCTGGGGAGCCAACATCAGCGCTATGGCCTTCCAGAAAGTAGGTCTTTTTTTTTTTTTTCCCTTTGCCTTTGCTAACAGAAACATCAAGTAGATTTCTGCTTTGAAAAAAATGCTATCATTGTGACCAAAGATGAGGAATAGCTTTCTTAAAATTGAAATTCTTTAAATAGTTTCCATCTCTGCATCTACCTTCTATACACACACACACACACACACACACACACACACACACACACATACATGTAGCTTAGAGACAATTATTCAGAAAATTCAAACAAACAGAAAATCCCCAAACCTGTTCCTTATGAAGGCCTTTGTCTCCCATAATTATCAATACCGATCATGTCTACTGGTCAATCTCTTTTCTCTTTGCAGTCTTTTTATAGATATATTAATGATTATATGGAAATCCTAAGACGGAGTTCCTTGTTTGTTTTAGAAGTTCCCCGTGCTCATCGGGCAGTGCCAATAACTGCGAACTTCTTAGTTTCCTCTGGAGTTTTAGGGATATTTTATAGTGACCTAATCAATTTTAAGTAGTCTTATGGAATATTAATAGGACTGTTGCATAAACACCTTTGCTTCTGGAGTTTAGTTTTAAAATTCTTCCTAGAGCACCCTTCTTCAAATATATCTAGGCTCAAAGCTGTTTGGTAGTGACTGTTTGCTTATGTGTACACACCCATGTTTGCTCAGTGCTTCGGAATCACTTAAGGCCGATTAATCTAGCCAACCATTCCAGGCTGCATAGCAAGGGATTATACAAATGCCACCTTGAAGTTTTCTACCCAGGAGAGGCAGAGCCCTGGCAAAGGAGTTGTAAAACCTTACCAAGCAACCTGGGACAGGCCACTGGTCATCCCTGAGCCTCTGTTGTTTTCTACTTATAAAATGGAAACAGATGTATGTATAGCCTACTAGACCAAATTATTTTGAGATTCTGACTATGAATGGACTGATTATGAATGATTAGCGCAAAGAGGGTTATTACCACAATAGAATGCCTTACCTTATATTGGACCCTAGACTTCCTTGGAACAATTCTATGTCTGGGGAAGAATGTGATCATTACCCACTAATGGTCTTGGCAAGAAAGTTATTAGGAGTCAATAGTTATGAATACCAAGATTGCATTAGTAATACAAGAGACCCTGAAGCAAGTCATAGATTTTTTCTTACAGCAGTCTGAATTCTCCAGACTCCTCTGATTATACCCCTTTTAAAAACTTGAAGCTCTGGTGGCCACATTTCGTGGACACAACAGGAAGGTGTACAGTATGACCTGAGATTTTTGTCTGCTGGACCAAACAATATATTTTGTTCCGGATGTGGTGACACATGCCTGCAATCCCAGTACTTGAAATCACGGGTTTGCGGCAAGCCTCAGCAATTTATCAAGACCCTGTTTCAAGATTAAAGATAAAATAAGCCTAGGAGTGTAACTCAGAGGTAGATGCCCCTAGGTTCAATCTCCAGTAACACACACACACACACACACACACACACACACACACACACACACAAAGATATTTTGTGAGGTGTATCAGAGACACCAAATTCCTGGAATTTCTGGAACATTTTTCCTATAGGAAAGAATCAGAATATTTGCAATCCAGAAAGTCTCAAATAATCAAGGACTTATGGATATAATGCACATGACAGCTCGCAGATGCCCAGTTTTGAGAAGGAGAGTCCAATGTCAACTTCAGAAAAAATGATGTGTAACTTGGTTATTAGTAAGAAAATACAAATTTTAATAAGGCAAACATGCTTTTTAACTAGTAGGCTAAAATGAGCAAAGGAAGGAGAAGAACAAACATCTCCTTATCATCAAGTAGATCTTAAAATGTTCTGAAGGATTCCTTCTGAATCCTGTGACCCACTCTCCGTCTGATTTGTTGTCTACAAAGAGGTGGGAGTGGCAGGTGGGAGGGGGATGGGCAGAGGTCTACATTGCAAACCACACAGATTGTATGCTGTAGAACATTTCCTGTAGATGCTGATTGTTATTCTTAATTTGTTATAAACTTTGCAAACTTGGGGTCTGAATAAGATCAAAGCCTATCAGATTTAGTAGGGGTAAAAATAGGGAGGGCAAAGAGGAGTGAAAATTATACATTAGCAAAAATAAGGAGAAAGAAATCTACAGTAGTTCAAGATTTAGCTTCCTAGTAACCAAGGCAAAGAGGAAAATATGCTGAGTTATGTAACTTTTTTCCCAGTAGAAAGAAGCAGGCCAATTACTCAGGAGAGACAGACCTTTCCTGACACTGAGCTTGAAAATAATTTGTCATGGGGTTTTTGTACAAAGGACCTTGAACAATTTAATGGATGGATATTTTCCAGTTAGGAGAGTTTACATATGTATGAGAGCTGAGTTGTTAGAGAAATGCTCTTTCAAGCAGGATCGGAAAGACAGAATTTTACACACACACACACACACACACACACACACACACATGCCAACACTTACATCCTCACCTATGCACACATACCTTCAAAGGGTATGTGGCTCCTGTGGGGCATGGCGTAGAGAAGCCACAATGTAACGCCATTACTCATGTCTTTGGGAAGTAAGGGGTGTGCTCCCTTTGAAGCTGGACAGCCATCCCAGCAGCCAACATATCAAAGTGGGATTTGCAGCAGCTCTTTGGTTCTGCATTCTGTTCTGCCATTCTTTCTTCTATGGAGGAGGAAGGGGAGGACCAGGTTGGGGAGACGTGTGCTCACATCACCTCTGTGACAGGGCTACTTCCTGGCCCGAAGTAAAGATCTGAATCTCTTTGCTGTGATCCTGAGAGAGCAAGGAAGGGAACTAAGGAGAGTATGTGCTGGCAGGTAACGAGGAAAAGAGCTTCCCTGGATTCTCAGAGTTATAAAACATGACAGCTTCTTAGAAAGATTAGAGCAACAGCACAGAGGAATGTGTTTCTCAGAATGCGACCTTAGATACTTGACTGCTTATTAGAGATCCATCAAGATGAACCCTGACCGGGCCACTAAGTGGTGCTTCATGAGGCTGGAGCTTACATCCTGGGCTTTCAAAGTGCCTTTGAAGTTAGCATATTAGGAAATCGTTTTCCAAGTCATATCATTGTAAGTGTTAGACATTTTCTAATAGCTCTCTGACGGAATTATTTAGGATTTAACAAAGGTGAGAAGAAACATTTTTCATGACAAACACAAAAATAAAAATAATATTCCATAACCAATAAGAAAATGGAAGTCAAGTGGCTTTGCCAAGGGCAATCTTTTCTATTGAAGGGTCAGTTCTTTTTCTCTTTGTCCCTCTCCCCCCCCCTTCTTTTTTGTGGTACTAGGGATTGAGCCCAAGGGTATTGTGTCTCTGAGCTACACCCCCAGTCCTTTTTATTTTTTTTTTCATTTTAAAACACAATCTTGCTAAGTTAGCACTCACTGGCCTTGAATCTGCGATCCTCCTGTCTCAGCTTCACAAGTACTGGGACTACAGGCATGAGCCAGCACCCAGCTCCTACATCTTCACAATATTAAGGGTAATTTCTTTCAAAAATTAAAGTTTAACTTGTCATTAAAGTAGCCATTATCATCCTTGATTTCACTAATATTACCGTAGCAACCTTTTGGTTGAGGAGCCTGGAGTCCTCCATAGGAGGAGTTAGTCTTCTCCTCCCTCTTAGGGACACTCCAGTTTGGCTTGAGGGCATCTGGGGGAGGCTTTTTTCTTTCCTTTATTTTTTTTTTTAACAATAGCATCACTCTTTAGAAAAGCTGCAAACAAATCAGCCCAAAATAAAGAAATAAAAACACATCACACTCATTGAAGAGCGTGTAATAGAAACGCACTGCTATTTTAAAGTCGCTGCAGCATTTGGACGTGAATCAAAGACTTTCCTGTGATCACATCTGTGTATATTTATTAACTTATCTCAGCATAGAAACATGCGTCACAACTGATCCCTGGAAAGTAGTGGAGGCTGGGATGTGGGGGACGAGCGCGTGGCGGAGCTACGAGATGAAGCTGCTTCAAAGGTCAGTGGGCTGGAGAGCAGTAATTGTTCTAGCTGAGTGGCTCTCCACACTGCATTTTTGATGCAGTGACTAATTATTGTGATTATTCTCATCAGCGAAAGCTCCTGGAGAGCTAAACATATTTATTTTCTCTTTTCCTCCCTAAAAAGTATTTTGAGCATTAGAGGAATTCCATATGTCTCCTACCTATACTTAGGAAGTATGCTCTCGTACGTTTCCACAAATGGGGAACTATCTTGCTTCCTGCTGCTCTTCTGCCTGTGACAGTATTTATCTCCTCTATGTTATTTATTTACTTTCTTATTTATTTATTTATTTATTTATTTATTTATTTATTTATTTATTTATTTATTTTGTGGTGCTGGGGATTGGATGCAGGGGCATTCTACCTCTGGGGGGTATGTGAATGCTAGCAACTGTATTCCACATCTTCTTTGGATAAACACTCAGTAAAGGGGGCACATTGGATATAAAACTATAAATACCTCTGAGCTACATCCCCAGCCTTATTTTATTTTGTTTTGAAGTAGGGTACCGCCAAGTTGCTGAGGGCCTCACTAAGTTGCTGAGGTTATCCTTGAACTTGCGATCCTACTGTTTCAGCCTCCCAAGTACTAGGATTACAGGTGTTCACCACCATGCCCAGCTCTCCTGTGTATTGGTTCAATAAAGCTAACTGGAGCACAATGAAAACAGCCCCTGAGTTGACTGTATCCTCACCTCATCTTTTGAGGGCCCCTGTCAAATAACTGCACACAGCTAATAGCCAATAAGCTAGAATTTAGCATCATGAGCTGGCAGTATTTCCATAGAAAAAAGTAGTGGGTGTAGGAGATGTAGGTTTTTAAAAAATTACTTTTAGTCCCTGAAAAGTAATTTCTTTTCAGCTTATAGCTTTATAGTTTTATATCCAATGTGCCCCCTTTACTGAGTGTTTATCCAAAGAAGATGTGGAATACAGTTGCTAGCATTCACATACCCCCAGTGGCAGGAAGAATGGAAAGGAACACACTAGATATACAATATAATATAGTGTATTTTCTTAAATCCTTGAATTCCTTTCAAAGAGCTTTCATTCACACACACACACACACACACACACACACACACACACACACACACACTTTTGCTCTTTGTGTACCTGTGAGTGATACACCAATTGGATTTGAAACCATATAAGTATATCTGGGAAATATAGTGCTCAAGATGTGACCTGTGGCAGGGTGTGGTGTTGCACACTTGTAATCCTAGTACTTGGGAAGCTGAGACAAAAGGATCTCAGGTTCGAGACCAGCCTCAGCAACTTAGTGAGACTCTCAGCAATCTAGTGAGACCCTGTTTCAAAACCAAAAAAACTTTTAAAAAGGACTGAGGGTGTAGCTCAGAGGTAGGATGTTTCGGGGTTCAATCCCTAGTACCACAGAGAAAATAAAAACAGATATGACCTGTAAAGAATAGTCCAATTTTCTAAATTTTGAGTCATCTATATTAGCATCAAAACAAACAAAGCATAGGGTCTTCAGATGCAAAATAAAGCAGAGTTTGGGGAGCATACTAACCATATTAGCAAACTATTTCTATATTTTCCCAAAATTGTTACTAAGGGGGGAAAATGGGTTAGCCTATACATGTTATTTGAATTCATGTTATTGTTGAATACACCTGCAGTTTGAATTCATGATATAATAATTATTTGTTCAAACAACTATATGCTTAATTTGATTTTTCAGTATTTGAACAAAACCTTTGGTAGTTTAAAATGCATGAGTGAAAGATATTGGGTCCATCCTTCATTCTATGCAAATTATTTCTGAGAATGATCATGCATGGAAATCAAACTATATTTCCATTTTCTAGGGCCAATTTAAGTAAGTCTAGCCATGATATACTTATTTAGCCAACAACATTAAAATTCAGAATCCCAGAATTTTGTAACATTAAACCAGGGCATAAAAATAAGTAACAGAGGGATGTTAAGACATCTGTCTATCCAGAGGATCACAGGTTCAAGGGTAGCCTTAGCAACTTAGTGAGGTCCTCAGCAACTTGGCAGGACCCTGTTTTAAAATAAAATAGGGCTAGGATATAGCTCAGAGGTAGTTCAAACCCCTGTACTACACACACACACACACACACACACACACACACACACACACACACACACACAGAGAGAGATGTCTGTCCATTAAATAAAAACATGTGAAACCAAATGGAGAATTCATGGGCACTAGTTTTAGAAAGTTTGGTTTAAAATGGCATTGGCACCTGCTAATAGTTCTGAGAAGACTATAAACGCCAGCATATTTCATACCATTTTCATTCATAATGGCTTCCCTCATACTCAAATTATGGCCATTTATTACTTAACAAATTGTAGTTTTTAAATGTCTTCGGTCTTATCTGGAGATATAATGAGGATCCATCATTCTGAGTTTTTCTATCAGGCATTTTGGAAACAATCCAGAAATAGACTCCTCATCTTTGACTGCAAAACATGTCTTAATGGAATGGTTATAATGGAAATTGTATTTTCTTAAAGCTGGTCTGAAAATGCATATTTCATACTTCATTACTGTGTCATAATGCAGCATCATAAACATCAAACCACTTTTTGCTACAGCGTGAATACTAAATATCTCTGTAAATGGGAAATCCTCTTCAAATGGTACCTCCTGAAGCACTGTTTCTGCACTTCTCTAGGTACTGCATTCCATAACTCCATTCTTCTCAATTTTAACAGTAATGGGCTTTTCATAAAGTCTTAAAGTTGGGGTATATTAGTTAGGATTGCATTCAGCTACCAGCAGCAGAAACTTGACAAAAAGCAGCTTAAGTGAGTAAGAGGCTCACTGGGCCCTGATAACTTCCATTCATCCTCCTTACTAAGTGGCCTTTGCCTTCCTGGTCATAATGTGGCTGCTGTATTTCAGACCTTCCATCTGCATTCCAAGAAGGCCAAGAAGGAGAGGGACAATGGGCTGGAGGACCGCTAAGTCTGTCTGTCTGCCTCTCTCTCTCTCTCTATAGAGATATAATTCACATACTATAAAATTCACTCATTTAAAGTATATGATCCAGTGGGTTTTTAGTGTATTCACAATGGTTTTTTAGTGATTCACAAGTGCAGTCATCACTAGTTCTAGAACATTTCCATCATCCCCAAAGAAACCTGTCCTTTCAGTTGACAGTCCCCATTCCCCCTTTCTCTCCCACACCTAGAAACCACTGTCTACCTTCTGTTTCTATGGATCCACCTATTCTGGACATTTCATATACATAGAATTATATAAAATATGCCTTTTGTGTCTAGCTTCACTTAGTGTGATATTTTCAAGGTTCATCTATTGAACGGAAATATCAGCAATTTGTTTCTTTTTAATATTTCATTGTATGGATACAGTCCATTGGTATATGGACATTTGGGTTGTTGCCACTTTTTGGCTATTAATAATGCTGTCACGAACACATGTGGGGTGTGTGTGTGTGTGTGTGTGTGTGTGTGTGTGTGTGTGTGTGTGTGCACGCCCTGAGAATTGAACCCAGGGGCATTCTACCTCTGATCTACACCCCAGCTCTATTTTTTTTTATTTAATTTTGAAACAGAGTCTTGCTAAGGTGCTGTGATCCTCCTGCCTTAAACCTGGGGATCCTCCTCTTCGAACCTGTGATCCTCCTGCCTCAGCCTCCCGAGTACAAAGGATTACAGGTGCACATCACCATGCCCAGCTGCTGACATAAAAATTTGCGTAAGAGTTTTTATGTGAACATGTGTCTTCAATACTCTTGGATATATATCTAGGAGTAGAATTGCTTAATCATATGGTAACTCAATGTTTTAGCTTTTTGAGGCACTGTCAAACTTGGCAGTTATATCACTTTACAGTCCCACCAACAGGGTGTGAGGGTTCCCAGGAGCCTGCCTCTTCTAAAGCCTTTTTCCAAAAGCATTCCCCAGCTGAATTCAGGACCTTCTCCCAACATTTTATTGGCCAGAACTGGGTCATATGGTTACTCCTACTGCCAAGGAGTTTGGGAAGGTGAGTACTCTCACCTTTAAACCTCTAAGTAGGAGAAGAAAAGGTTGGCTGAGAAGTGATCCTGGCTATCTCTCCTGATGGAAAAACTCTTTAAAACCCCACTGGGCAAGGTAGTCCCAGCTCCTCAGGAGACTGAGGCTGGAGGATTGCTGGAGCCCAGGCTGGGCGACATACAGACAATCCATTCAGCCTCAGCTTGAATACTGATAAAACTCTTCTCTCTTAACGGAGTCCCCATTCCACATTTGTGTGCTTCTTTTCCTTCGTGCTTCCTGTACAACGAGTAACAGATCAAATATTTTCCCTTCAGAAATAACCAAACAAAGGGAATACAGGAATGGAAATGAAATGGAGTCATTAATAATGCAAATGTGATGTTCAGCTATGATTGCCTGGCTTGCAGGAGGGCTCCGTAATTGTCTCTCTTCTGCCCCTCCCCCTGGGTCAGGGGATGGCAAAGAGGAAACCTTTTGTTTTTCTGTTAACTTGTACAGTTCTGGGATGCCAAAGATGGTGTTATCTAATTGGCTCTGGTCCATGCCTGCTATAATGTAAACATATGGAAGCATTCATCAGGGTTTTTTTTTTTTTTTTCCCTACAGAAAAGGGGGAAAGATGACCAGCGACGAGGAAGCCATCCTCAGGCCTTGCCACTCGATTCTAAGCATGCTGGTGCCTAATGAGTTGCTGAATAATATAGCACTCCTTTAGTTCTTTGGCTGCCTCATGATTAAATGCTATAAATATTTATGATTTATTACGGATGCTTTGGATAGGCTAGGCTCTGGGAGGCTCATGGATCACAGTGTTTCTGAAGGGAAATAAGAAAATAAAACTACATAAAGCTTCTTACTTATAATGCTGCTCAAAGGGGTTATGTAATTTGTCAGAAGCTGACAGATGTGAATCTGTCCAGACGCAATGCCATTTAGAAAAGTTTCTTCTTTCTTTGATTATATGTTTCTCATAAGAATATATTTACAGTGAACGGAAGTTCAAGTTACCACTTTCTACTAACAGCCTGCTCGCCTTTGAAAGGTTTCCAGTAGGCTGTAAAATGAACGTGCTCAGTGTTTCCTGTCACCCTGCATGTGTGGTCCAGGGAGCGATGCAAGGGGCTCTTCCCCAGGGTCAGTGCCCTGGTCTCTGGAAACCAAAGCTGAGAGGCTGAGCGCCAACCACAGCTGCATCTAATGACCGCCTTGCAAAGCCTTCTCTCCCTGTTTCTTTGGTCCTATTGGTTTAAACGCCCACACGTGTACCTCTCGTGTGACAGGCATGGCAGTGTGGCACAGGCGGAGGAAGCGTGAGTTACTAATTCAGAAAACTGGGTCTCATTCCTAACTCCATCAAGCTGTGTGGTTCTTAGCAAGTTCACCCTCCCTGAGTTTTAACTCTTTCATGGAGTTATGACGAGGATTGGATGTTTAATACATGTGACACACTACCAATAGCAAGTGCTCAATGAAATGGTAGACATCATTATCCCCATGAAAGGAAACCAGAAGCAAATTTTTTGACTTACATTGCATTGTAGAGCAGAATGGATGTCTCTGAACAGTGCACTAGCTAGCTTATTGATCAGACACAAGGAAAACTTAACATATACAGAAAATCAGAAGAATTATTTTTCCCCCCCAAACTGATTTTGTACACACACACACACACACACACACACACACACACACACACACATATGTGGAAAATAAAATAAAATACATATCCAACTTTTTTCCCAGTACTGGGGATATGCACACCAGGGGCTCACACATACTAGGCAAATGCTCTACCACTGAGCTACACTCCCAGCCTCTTTTCGAATTTTATTTTGAGATAGTCTTACTAAGTTGCCTAGGCTGGCCTTGAAATTATGATCCTCCTGCCTCAGCCTGCCAAGTAGCTGGGATTACAAGTATGTTCCAGAGTACGTGGCTTTATTGTAGTTTTTCTATTTACCCTTTGATTAATTATTTTTATTCTCTGCTGGGTACAGTAGTACAAATCTGTAACCTCAATACTTGGGAAACTGAGACAGGGGAATCACAGGTTTGAGTACAGCCTCAGCAACTTAGTGAGACCTTGTTTCAAAGTAAAAAAAAAAATTAAAACAAAGGGCTATGTGTGTAGCTCAGAGGTAGAAGGCCCCTGAGTTCAATCCTAGTGACAGATTAGATATTCTCTTCTTTCCTGATGAGGAAATCAAGACCTTGAAAAATTAAATAATTGCCCAAGAGTACAAAATTTCTAAGTAGCAAAGCCAAGACTTGAACCCAGGTCTTCCAACCAATCAATATATACAGGAAGCAATGGCAGTAATATGTTTTTGCTTTGTATTCTTGTAATGAGAAGGGGAAAGTGGGGGTGGGGAGAGAAGGAAGGGGGAAAAAATCACCTTTCTATAATTCTTTCTGAAAGAAAAGGACAAATTCTCCTTGAAAAAAAGGGGTCAACCTAGCCCTTTTGCCATGCAGACGGCCAACCCCTTTTTCCTTGGGTTCCCAAACTGAGCTACTTTAAAATATAAAATTCCACTGTTTTTTTTTTTTTAGTCACAAAGGCAGGCATTCAAATAAAACGATCATTTCTTTTTAACTTGTAGGTGTAGCCTGACCAGAGTCTAAGAAACCTTTGCATTACAGACTACAAAGGTTTCACTAATGCCCACCCCATTCAAGTGGAAGATAAAAACTTCACCATTTCTGATGTGTTCCTGCTGCCCATGAAGAAAGCAAAAGGCTGCTGTGAATTTGTGATGGACGGCCCGGCGTTCTCAGCCAGATAATGAAGTCCCCCCTGCCTGCAGAGCCACCTTGTATACCAAGACCGAGGTCATATATTCACGTCACTGAGGGGATTTCATCTGTTTCCTTATTTGAAAAAGAATCTTTAATAACTCGTCACTCTCACATTTCCCTAGTTTTGCTTCAGACAAAAAGAATTAGATAATCTTGTCACATACCAAGAAGAGAACATTTATAATGCCCACGAGAGTGAAACCTTTCAGGACTGAATGAAGGTCACTCAATCTCCCTGCACCAGAAAGTCCTGATTGGAGGGAACAAAAAAGCCAGCAAAAGCAAGCTGGCTAGCTATTTCATGCCATAAGGTCCAAAAGAGATGGTTATGATTGTGCCAGTTAGGTGAGGCTGATGTGATAGAGTAGCAATGAATAGCATTAATTAAATATTTCCTATCTGACAGACATACTACTAAATACTTTATCTGATTTACTCCTGCACACAGTTCCATAAGGTAGGAAGTCTTATCTTCAGATCAGAAATATGGAGAGCTGGGGGTATAGCTCAGTGGTAGAGCACTTGCTTAGCATGGGCAAAGCCCTGGGTTCCATCCTCAACACTACACACACACACACACACACACACACACACACACGGAAACTGAGTTTTAAAGAAGATATGAAAGTAACCCAAGTAACACAGATGCTAAGTGGCAATACAGGAATTCAAATTTAGGACTGTCTGTCATCTAGTTGTTTTCAATACCTCTCCTTTCTTTGGGATATGACCCCACTTTGATTACTGAAGAATTAGTTAACTCTTGAGCCATAGCAAATTGCCACAAATTCAGTGGCTTACAACAGCATGTGCTTATTATCTGTGGGTCAGGAATCTGGGCACGACCCTGCCGGATTCTCTGCTTCAGCCTCTCTCTCGCAAGACTGCAGTCCAAGTGTCAGCTTGGGGTAGGGTTTCATCTGAGGCTAAACTAGGGAAGAACCTGCCTCCCAGCTCACAACACACAGTTCCCTGCAGCTTGTGGACTGGGGGCTGTCTGTCACCCCAAGGGCCATCTCAGTTCTTTGCTGTGTGAACCTCTCCATGGGGCAGCTTATTTCATTGATGCCATGAAGGCAAAGATTCAATAGAGTCTGATAAGCTGGGCATGATGGCGCACGCTTGTTATCCCAGTACTTGGGAGGTGGAGACAGGAGGATCGCAGGTTTGCAGCCAGCCTCAGCTACTTAGTGAGGCCCTCCGCAACTTAGTGAGAACCCCTGTTTCAAAATAAAGAATAAGAAACAGAGCTGGAGGTGTAGTTTAGAGATAGAATGCCTCTGGGTTCAATCCCCAGTTCCACCCTCAAAAAATAAAAACAAAAAACAAAACAAAACATAGAGTCCTCTAGCTACTATCTTATATAACTTACTGTGATAGGATACTTGGTCACCTTTACTGTATTCTATTGCTTAGAAGAAAGTTGCAGGCCCTGCCCACACTTAAGGGGAGGAGACTATATCTGGATGTGGATAAGAGGAGGTGAGGGACATCTTGGAGTCTATCTGCCACAGAGAGTGATGGCAAATATTCCATATTTTCCTTTATATTTCTAGCAACTCCATAAATTTGTCATAAAGCTCTTTGTCCAGGACAAGAGAAAGGCATATAATTATTATTTTTTTAATATTGAAAAATCCAAACTAAGATATTTACTCACTCTCTCTCCCTCTCCCTCTCCTTCCTTATAGTGGGAATTGAACCCAGGTGCATTCTACCTCTGAGCTACACCTCCAGCCCTATCATTTATTTATTTAGAAACAGGGTCTCACTAAGTTACTGAGGGTCTCGTTAAGTTGCTTAGGCTGGCCTTGAGCCTGCGATCCTCCTGTGTCTCCCAGGTACTGAGATCACAGGCGTGCACCACCATACCCAGCTTAGTTTTTAAAAACGTTGCTATGAATTATTTATTAAGACAAGCCTTTGTTCTTATTTGTTACAATCATCACCCTGTTTCTGGAACTAAGCTCATCACATAGAAAATCCTGGGGAAATGTGGCTTTAATGGGGTTAGCAAGGTCATGAAATAAATGAATGGCATAATTCCAACCCTGTGCATGCACTTGAGTGGCCTTCCAGATTTTCCTGGGTCAAACGAGGGTTACTTCTGGGGAAAATGGAATCTGAAAAGCCCTGCAGAAACTCTAACTCAAAGCTCCTGGAGGTGCAAGCTTACAGGAAACAGAGAACAGAATACTCACAATGAGAAATTGGTTACAGGGATGATCACTTGTGTTGCTTTTCAGTGCCTCAAGCCCCACTGAACTAGTGGAATGTAGCCTGCCTGAATTTCAGCAGCTTAAAAAACCTTTTCCTAACCATCACCACATACATATGTCTGTGTATATATATATATGTATGCACGACACCCAGAATTTAGCACCATGAATTCTCACTGGGCTGCAAAGCTGTGTTCCTTCTCAATCCGCTTGACGTACACTGCATCCAAAAAAAGGCTTTGGAAGTCTTCCAGAATCTTCTTACACTGGGGGTCGGGGGGCTGGGGAGGTGCAAACCCACTTCTCTTCCATCTCCCTGTAATTTCTTCAGTAACTTCAGCATAGAGTGACATTGGTTTACCGAGGAAAAGCTAACAGATTTTTTTTCTATAAATAACTGGTTGGCAGTGCTGAGGTGACAATTTATATAATAGAACTCATGCTTAAATAATAAGGTAACAGCTTTGGACTGTGAATTTTAAAATGTTTTATTGAAATGTAGACTGATTAACAGGCAAGATTCTTCTTCTAATTATTTTAATGATAGGCTCTTAATGACAAGAAGCCATAGAAATAAAAACACGTTAAAATTGCATTTTTAATGAAGTGGCACCTGGAAGTATCGACTTCTCCGAAGCGAGGAGGGTAATCTATTGTTACCCAGAAACAGAGCCTGTGTAGATAGAGGTTAGGAAGATGTCCGTTGGGGGATAGAATTATTTATGACCCAGTTGCTCTAGTAATTCAGGTAAAAGAAAGAAGACATGTAGTGATATAAAATGAACACTGGACTCAGAGTCCAGAAACTGATTTCCAGCCCTGGCTCTGATAAAATGCTTGGCTCTGTGTCTACCTTCCCTTTCTTGGTCTCAGCTTTTCACATATAAAATGTGGGAGATGAAATTAACTGGTTCGAAACTCCTCTTTAATTTTTATAACTGCATGATTTTATTCTACTACAAAGAATGATAAACTTCTGGGGAAAATAGATCGAGCACATCTGTTATTAAATATTAATTCATATGCACACATTTAGGACATAGATAGGACTTTTCATGGAATTTAACAAAACTGCATTGGACATGTACCTGTGTGCCCAACACTATATTAAACCACATATGCATGGATGGGTAAGGTTGTAAAATGGAGAAAGGATACCCATTCAGTCATTCATATCCTAAGCAAATATTTATTTGCCTGTAACAGGGAAGGTTTCACTGCTATGGTAACAGATGAAGGGAAATCTAAAAAGAATGAGAGAGTGAGCCATACTGATCACCTCTGGGGAAGCATTTCAACAGAGCCAACAAGGAGAAAGCAACAGGAGATAGAGTCATGAAGGCAATTAAGAGCTAGGTCGTGTAAGGGGGAAAAATTTTATCCATTTTCAGCACAAATTGTGCACTTCTGTCTTCAAGTCCAGAAAATTCTCAGCCATCATCTCTACACATGTGTCTTATCTGTCACTCTCTCTTCTTTTTTTAGGAATTCCTATTAGAGCAGTGCAGGAGTGGTTCTGTCTATTTTCTGTTTCCTAACTGACATTTCATAATTTTAATCTCTTTATCATTCTATGTTGCATTCTGGGTGATTTTCTCAATACTATTTTCCAATTCTTTAATTATATGTTCAAATATGTCCAGCCTAGAGTTTATCCTAATTCATAGTGATTTTTATTTCAATGATTGCATTTTTCCTTCTCAGCACTTCCAATTAGTAAGTTCTTGTACCCAGGCTCCTGTTTCACCTGGTTATTTTGTTTCAGAGTTCCTCCTCCTCCTCCTCTCCCTCATCTTCATATCTTTATGAGTATCTTAGACCTAACTTTTTAAAGACATTTGCATATTAATCTATTATTTCCATTTCCTCTGGGGTAAATACATCTAGTTATTTCTATTGTTGGTCTTAGTTTTCTCCATGTGTTTGGAGTTTGGGTTGGAGGCTTATTGTGAGTAGGAGGTTTTATTGTTTTCTCTCTCTGTTCCCTCAGATGCTTGAGAATTTTGTGGTTGATTTTTCCTGGCCTTTCAGGTCCCATGTACAGATCTCAGCCCCCAACTCCAGCAGTTCCAAAGTTCTTGTTCCACTGAAGTTGAAAAAGATACAGTCACCAACCCAGTGGGCCACTTGATCTATGTCGTGGCTTTGAGGTGCGACACATTATTTCCTACCTTTCAAGGCACAGAGCTGCATATTCCCCAGGCTCAAGGTGGGGGTTCACTGCAACCCTTTTTCATCCTCCTTTCAGGGGTGGGAGAGTCCAGTCCTCAGTGGAGCTGGATCTCTCTGCCCTGCCCTACATGTAGGGTACACTGGTCCTCATGGCCCTATCCGATGTCACCAATTCACAGCCTGTGCCCACATTCACATCTAGCAGCCCATGGCTTTAGACTTGCTTATGGGTTTCTGCAGCTCACCCCATCCTTGGCTTTGGCGGCACCACACTGTCCTGTCCTGGAGGATTTGTGACAGTTACTAGGTCAGACAGCTGAAGACACACACATCAGTTATAAGCAAGCATTTGGCCAAGAGCCTGAGTAGGGAGTGACCTGACAAAAGCTGTGTTTTAGAAAATCAGATGCGAAAGTGGAAGGCAAGGCTGAAGGGAAAAGAGCAAGAGGGAGGTGAGAAGCGTCTGCCAGACACTGCAGCTAACTTACCTCACAAGTCTGTCAGGTGTCTGCCATGCCCAGGAGGCATTTCCTGAGCCACAGGTCTCCTTAGTGCTCAGAATGCTGCCCAGGATACCAGCTCCTCTTCCTAGCACAAGACCCACCCACCCCCTTTTTATTTCTAGTACAGGAGATTAAACCCAGGGGCATTCTATCTCTGAGCTACACTCCCAGCCCTTTTTATTTTTTGTTTTGAAACAGGGTCTTGATAAATTTCTGAGACTGGTCTCAAACTTGTGATCCTCCTGTCTCAGCCTCCTAAATAGCTGGGATTACAGATATGCACCACTGTTCCCGGCAGTATGAAACACCTTTGAAGGTAGTAATCAACAAAGGATTCACATAAAATGACAGTTTTTCTTCTTGTAGCCCATTTGGATGGAAGCCCCAATTAATTACACTCAAATGTTTTCTTCTCAGTTCCTTCCTAGGTTGCCTTATCTAAGCCCTGGTTACTTGAGTGACCCTTTTCCCTCGCTCTGTTTGTCCCCACCACCCCTTTCTTGTTTTATTATTTTTCCAAAAGGCAGTGGGGGTTCTTTCCTAACAACCTACACTGCTTGGAGTGGAGATGGGGACAATGGCTGGACTGCAGGACTCAGTCAAGAAGACCCACAACAGGAGACTGGCTTGAGCTGACCGTGCTGCTGTTTCCCAGCACGTAGTGGAGCTTGGGCATTTTATCCCATTGAGGTAATTGACTCATCATCTGGTTCAAATCCCCACATGTCCCGAGCTGATGATGCAAGCCATTAAAAACGCTGAGAACTGGCTCTGCTACAAGAAATGGACAGTGATTCCGAGTTCTTTTAGACTTCTCTCCTCGTGACCTCTGAGTCCAAGATCACTTCCACTCTTCCCGCTGCGGGTTTCACCTGCCTCCTTTGCTTTCCTTCCCATCTGACTGAGTTGGCAGTGTCAAGCATTCATACAGGACATTTCTTCTTGAAATTGACTTCTACGGCTTGGAAGAAAGATGAACATTTTCTCTTTATCCCCCTTCTCTCCCTTTGCACCCTGCCCCTCATTGCCGGTCAGTACAGTTTTCTATAGACATGCAGGCTATTTCAGGAACCGCTATTCTTACAAACCAGAATGGTTTGGTGGCTTTAGAAAGAGTAAAAGAGCTTAAAAAAAAGACGAAAAAGAAAAAAGATTCATAGATTCTTCTTTGGCTGCCTCCCTCCTCCGAATGTGCCCACTCCTGTGCCAGACACTGGGTTTGTTTATAGGCACCCCAGAGTAAATTCTTTCCCCTTTTATGCCTTGTGTAACTTAGGAAGACATTTTCCAAGTCTTTTGTACTAACTTTGCACTCGGCAGTCATTCATTGTACCGTAATTAATTAACGGTGGCCATCACGGGCCCTTGATTGGAAGCCCGGTAACTGGGACAAGTGATACTTGGGAAAATCCCACAGTAGCACCTGTGTGGTGTAGTGCTGAGCAAACAATGCCTGAGCTTTCCGCAGAGCGCCTTTGTGTGAGTAAATCACTCCCTGGCCCCCTGAACTGTCGTGACTCCCCTCTTCCTGCCTGTCCCTGGGTCTAATTCAGGAGAAATGGGCGGGCTCCTTGTGCCCATCGCCAAGTGGCTCAGCTTTGGTTTTCACTCTTCCTCTTTGCATTCTGTAAACAGCCCCTCCCCAGGTTTGTCTGCCTTTCTCAGGAGTCCTCTGGTCTCTGATTACTTTATTCTAGAAGAAGCCATGGAAGTGGTTTCCCGCTGTGGCCTGTTGTGTGGGTTCGGGCCTTTTTTGGTTCCCTTTGTCCTTTAGTGCGTGGGAGCATGGCTGGTGGGATGGCAAAGGAGGTCACGGGCTCCGTGCCTCACCCCTGCAGCTGGCCCTGAGCCTTGTTCCTTGGCTATTGTTTTCCATGGACATGGCCCTGGATCTCATCCCCACAGGCCACCTGCACTTCCCGAAATATACAAGGGGACAATTTCCATTCGTGTTGAATGCCAGCTCTCATCCATGCCAGGCCCAGCTCTAGGTACTGGTGACACAAAGATGAACAGGACACAGTCCTCGAGCTCCAGGAGCTTCCGGCTGTGAGTGGAACACACACACACACACACACACACACACACACACACACACACACACAACAGCTGCAATTCTACCTTCACTGAGGGTTATGCCACGTGTGCATGGGATGCAGGAGCACCCAGGGGCACCGACGATGCTCCAGTTGAGAACACAGGAGAGAGAAGTTAAGCCTTAGAAACACTGCTGGTAAGGATGACAGCATGTAACCTCGATGTGCATGTGGCAAGGGGGCTGAAGGGAGGAGATGCTTCCAGAAGATGTGCTATTCAAACTGACTGAATGATGGAGAATGTGTTCACCCCAGCCCTAACAAGCAGGAATTTTCCAGCTGGATGAGGAAGGGAATGTTGTCACTGGTATAGGAAAAACCAAATTGCAGGGGCAGAGAGGCATGAGAGGGTGATGGGGGTGATGGTGGTTCCAGGGATGGAGAGCGCAGGGGAGAATGTCAGGTCCTGGGAAGAACTGCTGGGAGCACCTGTGCGCAGTGACATGAGGACCAGATGGATTTGAGTCCATATTCACTCAAGTAGCCGGAAGATGTGTTCTAAAGCAAGGTGTTTTCAAACTTTTTTGACCACAGCCCACAGGAAAAAGAAATGTTTTTTTTTCACACCAAACCAATACATACACATTGAAAATTTGCTCTTACTACATATAACATACTTTGATATTTTCTATTTTACCCTGTCCTATTTCTTTTTTTCCCAACTTATCATGATCATCTAAACTTATCTCATGACCTGATGTGTCATTTCATGACCCAATCTGTCATAACTCAAAGTCTGGGACTGACCTAAAGGGTAAGTGTAAGTTTTGAGAGAAACCAGGGTCAGCTCAGTCAGCTTCAGGGCTAACCAGAGTGGAAGAAATTAGGAACTAAGAGAAAGAGAACAGGGCACAGAGGTGAGGATACAGTTGGTGAACCAGGCAAAGGTGTTTTTACAATGTAAAAACAGGGAACCTGTAATAGATTGGCTCTACCCAAACAATGATGGCTACAGATCTCTGGAGTGGGCTGTTTGGCCTAAAGGTATGGAGCTTGGGTAGGTGTTGTGAAAGCCCTGATGTGTCATTAAGTTGGGGAGTTCTTCCTTTTTGCAGAGGCAATTAGAGGCATTGAAGAATTTTAAATAGGTGTATCAGCTAGCTGTTGCTGCATAACAAACCACCACAAAATGTAAAGACTTGACCATTGACTGTTCTCACAAGTCTGCTGGTTGGTAAAGCAGTTCTGTTTGTAGGCAGCTAGCTGGCCTGGACCTGGCTTATCTAGGATAGTATTGACTAGGGCACCATGGCTCTTCATGTGTCTCCTGCAGCCATCCAGCAGGCTAATGTGGGCCCACTTGTGGTACTAACAGGAATCCAAGAGAGGAAGAAATATGTAAGGGCTTTTCTAAGACTCTGTGTCGAGTTTGTGACCATTCCCACCACCAAAGCAAGCCATGTTCCTGAACCTAGAGTGTCAGGAGGTGCCACGCTGGAGGTGTGCTACAGAGAGGTGAGAAAGATTGAGTCACTAACACAGTCTTCATAGTAGAAAAGGTCAGATCTGTATTTCTGGAAGGTCACCTCCACCTCTCTGTGTTGGAGAGAGAAGATGCAGGACACAAGGGGCCAGGTAAGAGGATGCTTTATTGATCTGGATGAGAGCCGGTGAGGGTCCAAGCTAATAGACTAGGGCTGTGGAGAAAAGGATGGTTGGGCTTCTAGGGAGTCATTAGTCCTAGCTTCTTCCCTCTTGGGGTCAGAACTGAGGGAGAGATGAACACACAGATTAAACAGAGAGAGCTGATGAGAGAATGCGGTTTCAAATCTATGACCAGAAGAACATTCTCAAACTCTCTGGACCCTCCTGTTTCCCCTCCTCAAGCTTAGACCTCAGGACAACCCTGCAGAGTAGATTCTGTCCTTTAGAATCACTGCTTCCCACTGATCCATGATGGAAAAGAAAGAAAACAGGATGGAATCTTGCAGTGCGTAATAGATGGGCTCCACCCAATCAAGATGGTCTCTTGTCAAGTAGGAAAGTAGGAGTGGTGGGGGGGGGGCCACAGGGAAGCTAGTGCAACACTAGTATAAGTGTTTCACACTTTTCCTGTTAAGACCTAGGGAGGGAATATTTGACGTTTTGTGGGCCGCGGGATCTTTGCCACAGCTACTCAGTTCTGCCATTGCAGTGCAAAAGCAGCTCAGGCAGCACATTCCTGAATGAATCTGGTGGTCACGGTAAGACTTATTCATGGACACCAAAATCTGCATTTTCTTTTTTTTCTTTTGGCGGTACTGGGGATTGAACTCAGGGGCATTCTACCTCCGAGCTACATCCCCAGCCCTATTTTTATTCTTTATTTTGAAACAGGGTCTCACTAAGTTGCGGAATGACTCACTAGGTAGCTGAGGCTGGCCGAGAACCTAGATCCTCTGGTCTCAGCCTCCCAAAGGCTGGGATTACAAGCATGCGCCACCACGCTCGGCTAAAATCTGCATTTTCATGTGCCACAAAGTAGTTGTCTTTTGATTTATTTTCAGCCATTTTAAAAATGGCAAAAACTAGTCTCAGCTCCTGGGCTGCATACAAACTGGTGGTGGCTGCATTAGGTTTGCAGATGCCTGCTCTAGTGGAAGTCCCTACACTAGTAACAGGCTCAGGAGACAGCAGCTCCTCCAGTGTAACTGGAGGTAACTCGGGGAACCTTTCAGGCCAGTGTTGTTGCTGCATCGCAGGAAACAGATTTTCTTTCTGTCTTTCTTTTTGTGATGCTGGGGGTCTCATACACTCTAGGCAAGCACTCTACCACTGAACTACATCTCCAATCTTTTTAAGTGTTATTTTGAGACAAGGTCTCACAAAATTGCCCAGGGTGGCCTCAAACTTGCAGTCTTCTTGCCACGGTCTTTTAAGTAACTAGGATTACAGGCATGCACCAGGCACAGGAAAGACTTCTATGATGAGAATCTCAAATTGAGTCACAGGGGCTGGGAGATGGGAAATGAAGGAGGTCTGTGAACAATGATTCGTGTTTCTGTGCAATACACTTTGCATATGGTATTAATCTTTTCCAAAATCATGCTAGGTAGATTTTTTGCTTGTTTGCTCGCTCTGTGTGTGTGTTGTGTGTGTGTGTGTGTGTGTGTGTGTGTGTGTGTGTGTGTGTGTGTTACTGGAATTGAACCCAGGGGCATTCTATCTCTAAGCTACACCTCCAGTCATTTTTTTTTTGAAACAAGGTCTTGCTAAATTTCTTAGGCTGGCCTTGAATCTATGATCCTGTTCTTAGCCTCCAAGTACTATGATTATAGGCATGTGCCACCATGCCCGGCTCCCTAGGTAGTTTTTATGACCCCAATTTGCTAGTTGAGGAGACAGAATTTCAGAGTGGCAAATTAACTTGCCTAAGGCCACATAGCAAGATGGGACAGAGTTGTTTTTAAATTTGATGTCCTTTTCCCCAGTATGCTGGTATTTTCATCAGATGAGGCTTCTGAGGTCTCCAGCTCTCACGAGGCTCTTCACAGGACTTGTGTACTAACCCAGAATGGTCAGGCATGGCAGATATTTCAAATGCCAGATGTCTGCAAGTAAAAAAAACAAAACAAAACAAAACAAAACAAAACAAAAAAAAACCCGAGATACTCAGGATACTCAGAAACTTCAGTCCCCAAGAGTCTCTCTTTCCAAGTGTCACTCTTCTTTTCTTCAAAGACTCCCAAGGAGACGGGGTTCCTTATCTCTCCCCTTGGGCCTCTACACAGTACATTTTTTTAAAATGCTGAGGTGAAAGCCGTATAACATAAAATTACCCCATTTCAAAGTGTTTAGTGGCATTTAGGACTTTCACCACGTTGCAGAACCATTGTCTCTACCAAGTGCCAAACTTATAGCACATCTGGCCTCACGTTGGATAGACCATTATCAACCACACATGCTGGACCACTTTTCTTCAGGCTAATATCTGTGTCAACTTCTTACTCCAAGATTATCTTGTGAACATTCCTAAGATGCTCTGCAAATCTGACATGAATGCAATTCCAGATTCCTTCTTCCCTACTTCTTGTGAGCAGTACTTGAAAGACTGGATTTGGGATCAGAATCTGGGCTCCTTCCACCAGGTACTTTCATTCTATTATTGAATCAAAACAACAAGCTTCATGGTGGAGCAGATTCTCTGTTCTAGCTTCTTTGAAGAACATCCTTTTTATCCCTTTTTCATCTGACTGCACATTGCCCAGGTGGATATTAATTTGCATTGAGTTCTGGTTAAATTTTAAATGTGCCTCCAAATTTATATTCTGTTTCGAAGTGAAAAGCCACAAATCTGAATATTGAAACTCATTAAATAATTAATTTTTTCTAGGATTTCTTCCACTTTGAGAACAGCAAATTTCACAAATACATAAATATGAACTGAAAGCTTAGAAATTGAGGTAAATTATTTTATACAATTTAAGCACAAAATTAGAAAAAATAATGTGTTTTTTAATTACAATTTATTAGTCAAGAGGTTTACTTTTAAGCCGGGCGTGGTGGCGCACGCTTGTAATCCCAGCATTCGGGAGGCTGAGACCAGAGGATCCGGGTTCGCGGCCAGCCTCAGCTACCTAGTGAGGCACTCCGCAACTTAGTGAGACTCGGTTTCAAAATAAAGAATAAAAAATAGGGCTGGGGGTATAGCTTGGAGGTAGAAAGCCCCTGAGCTCAATCCCCAGTACCGCAAAAAAAAAAAAAAAAGAGGTTTACTTTTAAAAAGAAGAGGAAAAAGACTCTAACCTATTGTGCACATTCTACAAATTGTCAGATGGAAAGTAAATCTTCCAGTTATTGTTTCAGAATGTTTTAGTCCCTAGAAATAGCTATAAATTAGACCCATTCACTATTGGAAAGCTCTGAGTTTTCTGCATTATAATTCTATACAATTTACATGCTATGCAAATCATGCTCCGATGAGTAACATCTAAAATTTGCTAAACACTGCCTTCTCTCCTGCTAAATCCAGCTCCCTGAAAAGGCAGGTGTAGGGACAGTTGTCTGACATGTGCTGTTGCTTATTAGCTCCTCTTTGCCAAAAAGTAGATGAATGGACAATGGTAAAAAATCTGTGGGGCCTCATTTCACAGGAACCTAATTTAAAATCTGGATGATGCTCAAGGTGTGCGGAAGGAAAGAGAGAACAGAAGCCAAGTTTCCTGGAGGGGGAGGTAGGGACTTGGGAACAGAGCACAGAGAACAGGGACTCGACTTACTTTGCGGTGACTTTCAAAATTGTTTATGAGAAATTCATTTAATTCAAGAGCAGCACTTCTCATCCCTCATCACATCCTAATCGTCATCTATACCTACTGCTATTACTGGGCTAACTCCATTATTAAGAGGTGTTGGAAGGCAGTCATTCTAAATCTCTGATCTTCAATTACACTGTTTGATGGGAAGATGCTTGCATAAACAGAAGATTATTTATAGCATTAAGCCCAGGTAGGCTGGGCTCAGCAGCTACTGCACCAAGAAACATAGGAGCCTTACAGCTGAGTAAAGGGAGAAAGAGCTCTGACTTTCTCATGCACTCCAATGTAGAAGTGCTCTGCAGGAGGGATTTTACTGGGAAGGGATCCTGAGCTCAATTAGGAACTGATCAGCCTCATGATCAACAGTTCTATGCTGTGACCACTATGGAAGCCATCTATCTAGAATTCCTTGTATGACTTTGAAGTTCAAGAGTCTAGCAAAAGGAAACTTTAAAGAAAGAGCAACATGTGGGCTGGGGTTGTAGTTCAGTGGTGGGGTGCTTGCCTAGCGTGGACAAGGCCCTGGGTTAAATCCCCAGCACCGCCAAGGAAGAAGCAATGTTGAGTCAAGGAGAGACATCACTTCATGGACCCCATCCCTTTGTCCACATGGAGAAATAAATATCATGGCTTCATAGATGATAACTGAGGCTCTATAGATGAGGTCAAGTCCTAACCCTGCTATGTTAGCTGTATGAACGTGGGTATATTAAGCTTTCTTTCTTTCTTCTTCTTTTTTTTTTTTTTGGTACTAAGAATTGAACCCAGGGGGATTCTGCCTCTGAGCTATACCCCCAGCCCTATTTTATATTTTGTTTTGAAACAGGGTCTCCTTAGGTCTGAGAGTCTCACTAAGTTGCTGAGGCTGGTCTCGAACCTGTGATCCTCCTGTCTCAGCCTCTCAAGTACGGGGATTATAGGCATGAACCACTACACCCGCCTCCTCCCTCTCTCTCTCTCTCTCTCTCTCTCTCTCTCTCTCTCTCTCTCTCTCTCTCTCTGCCTCTCTCTCTCTCTCTCTCTCACACACCAGGAACAGTTTTACCTCTGAGCTACACCACCAGCCCTTTTTATTTTTATTTGGAAACAATCTTACTAAGTTGTGGAGGCTAGCCTAGAACTTGTGATCTTCCTGTCTCAATCTCCCAACTCCTGGGATTACAGTGTGCACCACCACACCTGGCTGTAAATTAAAAATCTCACTTTCCACATTTACAAAATGGAGATAAAGGTTATTATCCATCTCTTAGAGTTTTTAGGACTGAAACTTAACAAGGGGGCTGAAAATAAGTGTGGGCTGAGAATATGTGTTCAGGAAACGCTAGTTACCATTAACCATCAGTCACTTTATTCTTTCCCTACTTAATAGGACTGGGATGGCCTGATTTATCTAAGTCAACAAATGTCTGACCTTCCCTGGTACTAGAAGTCCTTTGGAAGGGCCCTAAGCACATCTATATATAAATATCTAGGCAGAGATCACGTACACACAGAGACTCCCATTTTCTAGATTTAAATTTATTTTTAAGTGACACATGCAAACATAAAAATTGCACATATTTATGGTGTACCATGTGATGTTTTCAGACATGTTTAAATTGTGTAATGTTTAAATCAGGGTAAACATTTCTATCTCCTCGAACATTTATCATTTTTTATGGCAAAAATATTCAAAATCCTTTCTTCTAGCTTTTTGAAATAACATTGTTATCTGTAGTAACCCACTATGCAACACACACCAAGAATTCTTGCCTCTAAGTGTAGACTTGCATTTCTAAAGTGGGCTGGATTTTCTAATTGAGGTAACGCCCAGATTATGTTCCTTTGGTGCTAATAAAAATCTATTAAAGGGTTGTATTCCTGCACTGTCTATAAATCTTTGTCAGATATCCATTCTAGTAATGGGTTTTCCCTGACACCTTCCCAGGTAAGTATCATTTCTCAGGAAAGAAATGATAGAGAGGTTTGATGTATGTGATAGATTATTTATTTATTTATTTGGTACTGAGGATTGAACTCAAGGGCTTTCTACATATATACCACCAGACTTATTTATTTATTTATTTTTGAAACAGGGTCTCGCCAAGTTGCTGAGGGTCTCATTAAATTGCTAAGGCTGGTCTTAAACCTGCCATCCTGTCTCAGCTTCCCAAGGACTGGGATTACAGGCATGTACCACCACGCCAGGTGATAGATTTTTATAGTAATGATGGTCAGTGGATCCTGCCTCCCACCCCTGCCCATGTAGACAGCACTCTCCCCCATTGACCCTGGGCTTATCCACATGGGTAGCTTTGGTTGATGGCACATTAGCAAATTTGACAGACGCAGAGGCATGACATATACTTGCCAGTTGGGCTTGACTCTTTCTTGTGGCTGAGAACTTTTCTGGCACCATGTGAAGAAACCCAAGCCAATCTGCTGGAGACAATGACATGGCTAACAGCCAGCCCCAAGCCCTGTTCATATTAGAGAGGCCACCTTAGTACCCCATCTGAGTTGTGGATAAATCCAGCCACAGGAATGGCTCTAGTGAAACCAGTCCCAGAAGAGACCAGTTGCATCCATCCTGTTGGGGGTGATGGGCCCATTCCCCAACTCAGAAACTCAGGATTGGTGGGATCCTTGGCTAATGTGACGGAAAAGAATTTCAGCATGTGCCAGTCAGAGACATAGAGGTTTATTTAGGAAAGTAGGAAATGCACATTCAAGGGAGAACATGGGCCATCTCAAGAGGAGAGTGACATTTTGGGGAGTGTGGGGTTCTTTTCTTATAGGGGACTTTTGTAAGGGGTGGGCTAGAGCAGGTGTGTGAAGATGAGCTCAGTCCATAGACCCGAGCTGGTTTCTGGTGATCTGGTAGTCTGGTCAGCCTGAAGGAGGATGAACTCAGTCTCATAGTCCCTGAGGCGGTTTCTAGTGATAGGGTCATCTTGAGGGTCCTCAGGCTGGTGGAGGTCTTTATTATCTGATTACCAGATAAGCTAGAGAGTGTCCTAAATTGCATGTTTCTCAAGGTATCGTATCTGTCTCATTAACAATGCACGGGGCAATTATAGTTTCGTTCAGCTAACTCTAGGATCTACAGATTTTCCAGAAATTTGGGAGAGACAGGTGTGGGAAAGAGAACTGGTTTGGGAAGTAAAGGTTGAGGCACTTTAACATCAGGTTCTTATATTAAGGTTATATTTTACTTTTCCTTTTTGTTCCTGTCTCCTTTCTACCTACTTATTTCTTGTATCCTCTATCAGTCCCTACTTGAGGACCTACACGAAAATAAACTAATAAACTGAACCCAGGGGCTTTACCTCTGAGCTACACCTCCAGCCCCAATTTTATTTTTTATTTGGTGACAGAGTCTCACTAAGTTACCATGTGCTGTCCTTGAACCAGTGATCTTCCTGTCTCGGCCTTCCAAGTCCTGGTATTATAGGTGTGCACCACTGTGCCCAGCTCTGGTTGTTATTTTTAAGCTACTAAGTGCTGGAATGGTTTGTTAAAGCAATAGATAACGGATACAAATTTAATTAAAATTTACAGACAGAGTGGCAATTATTTTTTGCCACTGTACTTTTGCCAATTATTTTGTTCCCCTCTTTTCTGTGTTTCTACCAAAGGCATTTTACTGCATGATAAAAGGTTGAGATTCATGTGTGAAAAATCCAGAAAACCCATTTATTTTATTTTGGATAAATGAGAATACAAGTGGGTCTGTGCACTGAATGGCAGGAAAGAGATTTGCTGGCAGCAAGGACATACCTTGCTCCTGGGAATAACTCCTTGCCCCCATACTTACGCTGCAGCACCAATTCTTCCTCATGACACTTGGCATGCAGGATTACTTTGGCATTTTCAACAGTTTTTGAAGATATGGGTTTTCATCTGGCCAGTGGATAAAAGCCAGGGGGTTGGGTAAAATCTGGAGGACATAGTTGATGAAGATGGCTGCTCAACTTCTATCTGTGACAAGGAAGTGAAAAAGGAATCCACTTTGGAAGAGTCTAAAGGGATCAAAATAGTGAGAAACAAAAGAAACAGATGTATTCATAGCAAAGCAATAATACTAAACTCTCCAGCCTCTAGCCAGACAGAGTGGTGCACACCTGTAATTCCAGTACTTGGGAGGCTGAGACAGGAGGATTGCAAGTTTGAAGCCAGCTTCAGGAATTTAGTGAAACTTCAGCAAGACCCTTTTTCAAAACAAGAATAAACAGCCGGGCGTGGTGGTGCATGCTTGTAATCCCAGCATTTGGGAGGCTGAGACCGGAGGATCCGGGTTCACGGCCATCCTCAGCTACCTAGTGAGGCATTCCGCAACTTAGTGAGACCCTGTTTCAAAATGAAGAATAAAAAGTAGGGCTGGGGGTGGGGGTGTAGCTTGGAGGTAGAATGCCCCTGAGTTCAATCCCCAGTACCGCAAAAAAAAAAAAAAAAAAAAGAATAAACAAATAAAAAGGGGGGTCTGGGGATATAGCTTGGAGGTAGAATACCCCTGGGTTCAATTCCTGTATGAGAAAGAGAAAGAGAAAGAGAAAGAGAAAGAGAAAGAGAAAGAGAGGGAGAGGGAGAGGGAGAGGGAGAGAGAGAGGGAGAGAGAGAGAGAGAGAGACTTCAGTGTGGTTTTGGTCCAACATCCAGCTGAAAAATAAACAACTGTCAATACTCAACTTTCCTAAGCAAATAAACACACTGAAAATGCATGCAGAGGTTGGAAGGGGATTGAGTTGTTAAATTAAGATGACACCAAAATTGTCAGGAGTTTGTGTAAGGGAGGTGAAAATGGAAACAGAAAATTTCAGGACGCAGTGAAGAAGCCTAGGCTCCATTAAATGTTTCTCACAGGAATCCTACAGAAACGTTTGTTACCTGCTTTGTTCTGGAGAAAAGGCTGCAGGGATTTGAGTGGATGCTGGTGGTAACAAAGAGGGTAATGGAAGGTAGAGGAAGAGACACAAAGAAGAAAACACTTCCACTTCATTCAGCTTCCCTCAAACAGTCACATATGTTTCCCCACTGGGGACTTGTTTTCATCAGCTTTCCCATCTCTGTGACTAGAATACCTGACAAGAACAACTTAGAGGAGGAAAGGTTTATTATTGGGCTCGTGGTTTCAGACCATAGGGCTGGCTCTGAAGCATCAATGGTGGGGGTTTTAGGGCATGGGGAGGAACACTGCTTTCACATGATGGAGGCCGGAAGCAGAAGCGGAGGGTGGGGGGAGAGGGCCCTTGATCTTACACAGTTCCCAATGTCACACTCCCAGTGACCCTCCTCCAGCCATGCCCCCCCCCCGCCTATGATACCAGCCAATAAGTCTGTTCAGTTATTAATCCATCAATGGATTTATCCACCGATGAGATTAAAACCCTCATGGTTGAATTATTTCACCTCAGAACATTTTGGCATTGCCAACACATGAGCTTTTCTTCCAGGGGATAATCTAGATCCAAACCATGACAGGACTCCTCCTTGAGATGAGGGAGACTTTACCTGGGGGACAAAGAGGATGCACCCAGGGTGGGTACCACTGAAGCAGCGTCACATGACCCCACTAGAGCCAATGGGATACCATAAGTCCGGGCATTTCTCCTACTCTACCAGAAGCACAGGGCTGGCATCATCATTTTCCACCAGGTGCACTTAGATTCTAAGATAAAAGCTAAAAAAGTAAAAAATAAAAAATGGTGAAAGACCAGCCATAACATTCAATATAAGGTCGAACTGAATCCAGCCGCTTCTGAAACCATGCTTACCTCCTGGATGTTTCATTTACATAGACCAATAAATTCCATTTTTGCCTAGGTCAATTTGTATTAGGGTTTCTATCACTTGCTACCAAGAGAATACTAACTATTCATCTCGCATCAGACTTTTCATCTATGGGGAAATTCTGCTAGAAGAGAACATCTATCTCTGCAGCCTGTAATTCTGATTTTAAGAAAAGAATGGAAGCCAGGCATGGGGGGTGGTACACATCTGTAGTCCCAGTACTTGGGAGGCTGAGATAGGAGGATCCAAAGTTCAAGGCCAGCCTCAGCAATTTAGTGAGCTCCTGTTTCAACATAAAAAATAAAAAGGGCTGGGGTTGTATCTCAGAGATAGAATGCCCTTGGGTTCAATCCCCAGGACAAAAAAAAAAAAAAAAGGAAAAGAATGGGGTGGGGAGAGCCTTATAATATTCTGAAGCAAAACAGGTACCTCCAGATAAATTACCTCTCATGCTTGCAATCAATACAACAAAATGTATTGAGTGCCGACTATACCTTGAGCACATGTTATTTTTTCCTTTTTGCATCATCATGGAAGGTAAATGTATAGAACCACATTGAATGCCATTTACATCACAGGTAGAAATATCCCTCCAGAGCCGGGCGTGGTGGCGCACCCTTGTAATCCCAGCATTCGGGAGGCTGACACCAGAGGATCCCGGTTCGCGGCCAGCCTCAGCTACCTAGTGAGATACTCCGCAACTTAGTGAGACTCGGTTTCAAAATAAAGAATAAAAAATAGGGCTGGGGGTATAGCTCAGAGGTAGAATGCCCCTGAGTTCAACCCCCAGTACTGCAAAAACAAAACAAACAAACAGAAAAAGAAATATCCCTCCAGCATGATATTGCTCTAGTGATTAGAGTCTAAGTAGCAGAAAAAGCAATTAAAGTGAGAAAAGTGTATTATCATCTTTTAAATAGCATTGTTGGACCTGTGTAAACAAAGTCTATACCTTTTATAAATATTGCCCAATATCGTGTTTTTAACTAGAGTTATGCAGGCATAAAATATCCTTGGCTTGCAAATTTCCTATTAACTTGGACATACTGGGAATGCTTAACAGCAATGAAGTGCTGAAAATGCCAAAGAAATGAATGGCTCTGTGCTATGCTACCAAAACATGTCCACTAATATTTAGAATTCCGTGTCCCAGGACATCACTCATATCTGCTGATGTAGGCTGAAGGGCTTGGACTCTGCTGGATGCATCAGGCTGTTTCTTAAGTATCTCTGTTGGGCTTTTCTTTTTCTTTCTCTTCCACTCCCCACCCCTGAGTGTGTGTGTGTGTGTGTGTGTGTGTGTGTGTGTGTGTGTGTCGTTGGAGATTTAACCCAGGGGTATTCTACCTCCAAGCTCTACCCTCAGCCCTATTTAATTTTTATTTAAAAACAGATCTCCTTAAGTTTCTGAGAGCCTCACTAAGTTGCTGAGGCTGCTTTCAAACCTGTGATCCCCTTATCTCAGCCTCCCAAGCACTGAGATTACAGGTGTGCACCACCACACCCAGCTGGAAAATATAATTTATAAGAGATCAGAAAAGGGTTGTCCTTCTGGGACAGGTTATGATTTACCAGGATGAATTTCACATTTCTTAAGTAAAAAGAAAAAAAAACCCAAATATACTAAATATCCATGTCTCATTTAAAATATTTATGCAATGTCAACCTTTATTGGCCTTGAAATCCATTGTTTCCAGTGTGTTTGAAAGAAACCTCACAGGCCATGTGCAAGGTTTGTGCAGTCATACATCAAGGTCGTGAGAGAACTTCAGTCTGAGGTGCCCCCTTTCCAGCTCTCAGATGAGGGCTGTCAGAAGACAGAGTGTCCATGCCATCAGTATCCAGCCCTGATCTACCTGAGAACCCCCAGTGTGTTCTCAGATCACTCACATCACTAGTAAGCCTTGGTACCTATTGTATTCTTTGTCATGAAAACAAGGCTGTGGTTTTACATGGGGATATAATCAATTCCTGAACTGCTTTGCATGCCCGCCCTATAAGGTCAGTTTATTCCTCCACAAACATTTGCTAAGTACTCACCATGTGCCAGGCTCTGAGGTAGGCACTAGAAATATTTACCTGCTGCACAACATCTAAGCATCGCTCCCTGAGTACCCTTAGTTTATCACATCTGCCACTAATCTCATTCTTTACCCCACACAAACAATAGGAACAATAGCAACGGCAGCACTAGCCTCCTGCCTTTGTATTCTCAAAGTTGGTGAAGAGAGTCCCCCTTACACTAGTCTCTCACAGCAAGAGACTGAGCCTTCGTTTCTCCTTCCCTCTCTCACCACATCCAATGGTCTACCAAATCCAATTATTTGGTCTTCTCTTAATATGCCTCAAACCAACAGACCTCTCTAGTCCCATTATTTTGGTCTTTGTTCAGACCCTCAAAATCTCTTGGTGGCTCTCCCTCAAGTGTCTCTGATTCAATTACATGCCAGAGATTATTTTCTAGAATGCAAATCTGACCATGTCACTTCCCTGCTTACAACCTCACATGGATTCTCACTTTCCTTGTAAGACCAATTCCCATCTTGTTTGCATAACCAGGTCCTTATCGTGTGGATTCTGCCCAGTTCTCCAGCCTCCTCTCCTGGTTCTTTGCCACATCTGTTGCTCTTTTCCCTCAGGGCCTTTGAGCATGGTTTTCTCTGTTCCTCAAAAGCCTTTCTCTACTTTCTGTGCTCAGAGAGCTTGTATTTCCTATGCATCCTTCAAGAGTCAGCTCAAGGCGTGCTGTGTGAGGTCTCATCTCTCTCTGGTTTGTTGTTAGTGCTTTTCTCTGTCCTCCTAGAATCCTTGAGGCATGTCTTTACTAGTTTGTTTAATATCTGATCATGATGATTTATTTACATGTTGATCTACGCTATTAGCCAGTGAGCTCCTTTGCATATCTTGTTCATCTCAGTGTTTCCATTGTGCAGCATGGTTCTTGCCTTTACTCAGTGTTGGTAGGAGGGAAAGAAAGGTAAAGTGCATTTCTTCTACCTCCTCCCATCAGAAAGGTGAGATAACACTTTATTGGTGAATAATTAACTAGCAATATGTGGTAGTAACAGGCTGGTGAATGATATGATCTTACTGATTTGGAAGAATAGACATATTAATTTCCAAATCAGGAAGTCAAGGAATGAATTGCTTTGGATCTTGAAGAGTTGTAATTCAGTAAGAAGAGAGGGGAAAGAAGAAAGCCACAAAAGAAAAGGGAGTCTTTATGAGCTTACATGAAAAGGCAAGAAAACACAAAGTACACTCAGGGCTGGAAGGAGGAGAAGGGTCTGGAATGTCAGGGTCAGGAACATGGACTTTCTCCCATAGGGAGCTGAAAGACTGTGACCAGGGAAGTAACTATGGAAATGATATTTGAGGACTGATTATCAGGTGGTGCACTGGATGGACTAGAAGGGAGACAAACTAGGAAGCTGCTGTACCCCTCAGGGGAGGGGATGAGGTCTCACCCACAGAGTGACAAAGGAACTTGGAGGCAGTGGGGAGAACTGCCTTAAGGATGGAGCTGGCCTGGGCGACTCCTCAGCCATAAAAGGAGCAACAGACACGACCCAGGAGATTTTGAGCCAGAGGGGGAAAAAATGACACCTTTGGCAAATAGGAAAGTTGATGGAGAGACTATTATTTGAAAGGAGATAATGCATTTTATTTGAGACTGGCTATATTTGAGAGAACTACAAACTATCTGAAAGGAAATGTCCAGCAGCAATGAGAAGTTAAAAAGACTATATTGTGAGCTGGGGGCACAGCCCAGTGGCAGAGCACTTGCCTCGTGTGCACCAAGCCTTGCGTTCAATCCCCAGCACCACAAACAAACAAAGTGGAAGACAACATTGTGTGGTTGCATCGGTTATTAGATGGGTGATTTTAGACCTCAGGGTTCTCATCAGTAAGAGGGGCATAATGATCGTATTTATCTCATAGGGTCACTGGGGAATAAGTGAGATTATATACATAAAAGCACCCCTCACACAGTGTCAGGCGCATGGTAAGGTCTCAGTAAATATTAGCCATTATCATTCATAACTAAAATCAATGCAGTTCTCTGGAGTACAGAAAATATTTTCATTTTATTTTCCCAACACATACCTAAGGCAAGTATTATGATTACCATCCTATTTCAGAGTGAAGAAACCATAGCTCAGCAAGGTTAACCGATCACATAACTAGTAGGTAGCAGAACTGAAGCTCAAATACAGGCTCTTTTTGCCAAATCTCCTATGTTAGTCTACTGACCTTGTCGAATCTCATTTGGATTAGGGGGCCAGAGGCATCAGACACAAACTCTGAGCACCACCAAATTTCGGGACTGGGTTTTGACATCAAGTTTTTATTGTCACAATGAGAAGCCTAGGTGGAAATACACTAAAGTGATCAAGTCCAGCAAAGAATAAATCCTTAGAGAAGGGGGTCTTAAAGATGATTTTGTCTCTGTCCAGTGCTAGTTCAGCTTGGGCACTGCAGTGCTCCACCCCACCTCTGCTGACCTTCCATAGCTCCAGGAGATATTCAGAGATAGGTCTTCTCCTTTCATTTAGAACACAGGATGCTATTAACAGTCTGATACCTGTCAGCAAAAATCTTACCCGGCTGGAACAGCTGCCCATAAATCTTACATTTCAAGTGATTCCTCCAACATTAAAAAGATTGGGAAATTGTGTTGAAGATGAAATAGACAATGAGTTTTTGCCTGGCAGCTGGGGAAAGGGTTACTGATGTCCCCTTTCTGTCTTTGAATTACTGCTTAGCTTTCGGTCTGGACATATGGAAAGAAGAAATCTTTGGGGACATTGCCAGATAAAACTGGCTTACCTTGGATTCCTGAACGGACGGTATGTCTAAGAATAGACTCCAAGGGGAGATGTGAGGGAGTTGGGTGGAACCATCAGAACTGGGTATTTTTTTCACTTTTCTCAGTAACTTCTTTGGCTTAATAAATGAATAAAGTTATGGAGTAACACCATAAAGAATGGATAGTAAAGAACACTGAAGAGATGGTAGGCATTCTCGAGAAAGTTCTGTTAATAAAAGGATGTAAGGAATGAGATGGTCAAATCATCTCATCAAGGCAAGCCCAGTGAAGTGGCGTATGACTGTAATCCAAGTATTTGGGAGGTTAGGACCAGCCTCCGCAACTTAGCAAGGTTCATTTTAAAAATTAAAAAGTGCTAGGGGTATAGCTTGAAGGTATGATGCCCTGGGTTCAATCCCCAGGGCCAAAATAAATAAATAAGATAAAATGAAATCAAGGCAGGAGACTGGTCTATAAGTTTATGAGGGGTGGAACCAGGAAATTTCCAGTTCTAACCCTAGCTGGTTCCATCATGGCCAAGGGCATTCCTTACTATTTCCATGTCTCTGTTCCCACATCTATAAAAAGGAGTTAATCAAAGGTGTTGCTGAGGTTTAATTAGTTAATACTGTAAAGTGCTTTGAAGATGCAAAGAAGATTATAAATATCCACAGCTAAAAGTCCTCTTTAGAGACACACAGGTTAAAGTTAAGATTTAACAAATTATATTGTCCCCAAAATAGCTAAGGGCAAATGAAGGTGGCTTAGCGTTGACAGGGAACTTTCCCTGACATTGCTCAGACACTGCAGTTGGCAGGGAAACAGTGGGACTCTCTTCGCAGTCTTTTGAGTTTTCTCTTTATTGTTGAGAGGAGCAGAAAGGAAATAGCTTGTCTCCATCAGGATAAGAAAATCAGGAAATCAAAAGAAAAATGAAAACAGACTCATGTATTCACAGCACCCTTCCCCACCCCAGGATAACTTGGCCATGAATTTAAAGTGAAGTGAAAGAGAGAGGGAGCTCCAGGGACTTCCCAGACACATGTGCAAAAACAGCTATCCTCAGACCCGAGTGGTATTAAACAGCTGTCAGGCAGCAGGAGGGATGGTGGTTCACTCAGACCTGGCTCCAGGTGCACCCCAACATTTTCTAGCTGTGAAATCTGAGCAGAGACCTTGCAGACATGATTGGTATGAAGTGCCTGGATGATGGTTATTATGATTTCCATCCCTTTTCTTTTCTTCTTTCAGTCTAGATTTTCTTCCTCATAAGCATCCTTAATGTCAACACACCGAATTCTTGTTTTCAATTCAGAGAGGTTGGGATTGTCCATTTTACACTACTCCACGGTTTTATAGCAGAATCATAAGGACGGATGCTCACTATGAAGCTGCATTCCAGGGAAGGAGGTCCTGTTTTCAGCCAAGGTTGTCTCAGGAGGAAACTCAAGTTTAAAAAAAAAAAACAAAGCTGAAGATGGTGGTGCATGCTTGTAATCTTAGTACTTGGGAGACTGAGACAGGAGGATTGCAGGTTTGAGGACAGCCTCAGCAAATAGTGAAACTCTCAGCAATCTAGTGAGAACCTGTTTCAAAACAAAAATTAAAAATAGGGTTGGGAGTGTAGCTTGAAGGTAAAATGTCCCTGGGTTCAGTCTCTAGTACAACAAAAGAAAGAAAGAAAGAAAGAAAGAAAGAAAGAAAGAAAGAAAGAAAGAAAGAAAGAAAGACATTTGAATTGGGAACAGTGGATTGGGTGACTCCTGGAGAGTACAAAAAGATAGACAGGACAAGAACATCAGGGAAGGACTGGGCTTTAACACCTGGGTTGTTGAGAGTTGCTCACATGGAACAGGTGTGAGACTGTTAGTGTCCCCTCTCCTCTCCTGGCTCTCTTCATAAATACCACAGATACTGTCAGCATTAGCATCTTTGAGTACAGAGAACAAGGACATGAAGTGAGCAGAAACAGGTCCTGTAGACATTTTATACTTTGAATATACGCTTGGTGTTTGGCCAAATAGACTAACAAGCTTAGGTCTGTTTTATTGTCCCCCCTGCCCCAACTGTGAACCTGCTGCAGCTTGATTTATAAAGGAGTTGGTTTCAGAAGGAAGAGAGAACACTGACATCTTGGATGTTAGGCTCTCTACAGGATACATGCGGGAGAAAGATAAGCAAGCAAGGGAGGGTCTACAATGCCACACACTGCAGATGTCCTGCCTTTCTCTGGAATGCTTGACCAAGAAAAGAACTGAGACAGTTCGGGTTCTTGGCTGTCACAAGGGAAAATTGTGCCTGCCGTTCATTACATCTGTGAGGATTGGCAGCCTCTAGGTTTTCTGTCTGAGTTAGAGATAGGTGGATGGCCCAGAGAAGGGACATTACAGAAGACAACTAGCTCAATTCCATTCCACCTTCACATTATCCATCTTCTAATCTGTCCTAAATCACTTATATACAGATATTGTTCAAACTGAGCCTGGCGGCACATATCTATAATTTCAGTACTTGGGAGGCTGAGACAGGAGGACTGCAGGTTCAAAGTCATCCCCAGCAACTTAGTGAGATCTTCAGCGGTTTAGAGAGATCCGGTTTCAAAATTAAGTAAATAAATAAATAGAGCTGGGTGGGGGGGCTATAGCTCAGAGGTAGAATGCTCCTGGGTTCAATCCCCAGTACCAAAAAAGAAATGAAAAATATTGTTCAGGTTAATAATAAAATTATGAGCACATCAATAGAGAAATAAGCAAAGAATGAACATTGACAATTAAGGAAAAATACAGCCAATAAAACTTATGAATCAGCCGGGCGTGGTGGCGCACGCTTGTAATCCCAGCATTTGGGAGGCTGAGACCGGAGGATCCGGGTTCACGGCCAGCCTCAGCTACCTAGTGAGGCACTCCGCAACTTAGTGAGACCCTGTTTCAAAATAAAGAATAGAAAATAGGGCTGGGGGTAGAGCTTGAGGTAGAATGCCCCTGAGTTCAATCCCCAGTACCGCAATAAAAAAAAAAAAAAACAACTTAATTTTGTTTATTATCAAAGAGATGCAGATTAAACCTATGAGACTTCTTTTCTCCATCAACTTGGCAAAGACAAATACATAACATTCATTGTTACTGAGGATCTGGTGAGATAGGTATGCTTGTGATAGGCAATCTTGTGAGCATAAATATAATCTTTCTGGAAAGCACCTTGGATGTGCATATAAGAGCAAGAAAAGTCTTTAAAGTATTTATATATTTTGTCCTAGTCATCTCAGTTCTAGAATGAATTACAAAGAAATAACTAGAAATGTAGTAAAAATCTATGTATAAGTATGACATCCAAAGTAATATTTATATAAAAAAATGAGGGCTGGTTGAGGATGTGGCTCAGTGGTAGAGTGCTTGCCTAACATGTGTGATGCTCTCAGGTTCAAACCCCCAAACCACAAAAAATAACTAGTTAAATAAATGAATAAATTGAAAATAATAGTTAAAAGCTAACCCCACATGATACAATCACTCCAGACAAAGAAGGAGAAACCTTAGATGAGTAAAGAAGGTGACCTAACTGAGGGAGATGGGAAGGGGGAGAGGGAAACACCCTAATGCACATGATGTACATTCACAAACATAAAGTCAATCACTAAGCTGAACATGAGAGGGAGGGAGGGGGGAGGGAATAGGAGGAGGGCTGGATGAGTGATGTGTGCATGAATGACTCTGCCGTCTAGTACCTCATAAATATGTAGGATTACAATGTACCAATAAATTTTTAAAAACAGTTTAATATTTATATTTCTTATAATAATATCTATAATAATATTTATATTATGTTTATATTATATAATTTTTGTATATTAGATTATACTTAATATATTATATTAATATTTGTATTATATTATAATATATACTAGTATATTATAATATTAAATATAATAATATTTATATTATGAAGAATAAGATACAAAATTATATATGTCATATGTTTACAGCTTTATAAAATATAGATAGACAAATGTGTATGAAGAAAAATATTTGAAGGATATATACCAACATGTTAGCTATACCTCATTTTCCATAATAAGCTATTATACTATGATATAAATGAGCTATCATACCAAGATTTAAAATTTAAAAAGAACTACAATGAGATATTACTCCATGCCTACCAAAGTCAGTAAAGTGAAAAATAGTTACATGAACTGCTGATGAAGATTCAGAGAAAAAGAATCATTTATAAACCGGGCATGGTGGCACACGCTTGTAATCCCAGCATTTGGGAGGCTGAGACCGGAGGATCCGGGTTCGTGGCCAGCCTCAGCTACCTAGTGAGGCACTCTGCAACTTAGTGAGACCCTGTTTCAAAATAAAGAATTAAAAATAGGGCTGGGGGTATAGCTCGGAGGTAGAATGCCCCTGAGTTCAATCCCCAGTACCGCAAAAAAAAAAAAAACAAAAAAAACCAAACAAGAATCATTTATATATTACTGGTAGGAATGTGAAATGGTACACCGATTCAGAAAAGAGTATGTCAGTTTCTTAGAAAGCATGTGCTTATCAAATGACCCAGTTACTATACTTTTGGGTATTTATCCCAGGGAAATAATCACCTATGTTTGCACAAAAATCTATGCATGAATGTTCAAAGAACAGGTATATTCATAATAGCTCAAAACCAGAAATAATTCAGGTGTCCTTCAGTGAGTACATGGTTAAACAAACTGTGGTATATCCACTCCATGGAATACTATTCAGCAATGGAAAGAAATAAACTATCAATACACACATAATTGGAGAGCTGTCAAGAGAATTATGCTCAGTTTTTAAAAGGCCAATCTCAAAAGATTAGGTACTGTATGATTCCATTTATATGACTTTTTTTTCCCTTTTTGTTGGTACTGGGGCTTGAACTCAGGGGCATTCTACATCCAAGCTACACTCCCAGCCCTTTTTATTTATTTATTTTAATTGTGAAACATGGTCTTGCTAAGTTGCTGAGACCTGTGATCCTCCTGTCTCAGCCTCCTAAGTACTAGGATTACAGATGTGTGCCAGTATACCCAGATTATATAACATTCTTGAAATGGCAAAATAATGGAGTAAGGAGCTGGGGATTTTGCTCAGTGGTAGAGTGCCTACCTAGCATGCAGCAGGTCCTGGGTTCGATCCTCAACACTGCAAAAGCAATTATAGAGATTTGAAACAAATGAATATGTTTGGGGGGGTGGTCAGGAAGGGAGCTGTGTCTATTAAAGTTAGTACAAGGAATCTTTGTGATGGAACTGTTCTGTATTTTGACTGTAGTTGTGGTGGTGACACAAATCTGCACATGTGATAAAAATGCACAGAATTAAATACATGCACATGCAAATGAATGTGTATAGAACTGCTGAAATCTGAGTAAGAGTTTTCTTGTTGTGATATTGTACCACAGTTGTGCAAGATATTAACATTAAAAGAAACTGCGTAAAGGGCTTAGGGATCTCCCTGCATTCTTTTTTAAAACTACACATGAACCTACAGTTATCTCAAAATAAAGAGTTAAAAAATAAGGAGCAGGCTGGAATTTATGAATTAAATGAGATTTAAGAGATATATCAACCAGTTACTGTGTGTGCTTCATGTTTGGATCACGATTCAAACTATAAAAACATGACGTTTGTGATACTACAAATTTGAAAATTGGCTGAATAGTTGATGCCATTAAGAAATTATAATTATTTTTTAAATGTGATAATGGTGTCATGGTTGTTTAAAAAATGAGTCCTTATCTTAGAGATTTAAACCCAAATATTTAGAGATGAAGCCATCTGATATCTGTATGTGTTTCAAAATAACGTGAGCAGGGAAGAGGGTGGGATGCGGGTTGCTTAATTTGGCCATGAGTGGATGTGCAAGCTGGCATACATCATATCTATTTTTGTGTATTTTCAAAAATGGAACCACCATATGACCCAACTATAACACTCCTCAGTATCTTTCCAAAAGAATTAAAGTCAGAATACTACAGTGATACATGCATAGCCATGTTTATAGCCGCATAATTCACAATAGCCAAGTTATGGAACCCACCCAAGTGTGCAGCAACAGGTGAATGGATAAGGAGAATGCGGTATAACACACAATGGAATTCTACTCTGTCATAAACAAGAACAATATTAGCAGAGCACAGTGGGGCACACCTGTAATCCCAGTACTTGGGAAGCTGAGACAGGAAAATTGCAGGTTCATTGACAGGCTCAGCAAATTAGTGAGGCCCTCTGCAACTCAGTGAGACCTTGTTTAAAAATAAAAAATGAAATAAGGCTGGGCGTTTATCTTGGATGTAGGATGCCCCTGGGTTCAATCCCCAGTACCTCCCCCAAAAAAGGAAGAAAAAATTTATATCTTTTGTAGGAAAATGAATGGAACTAGAGAATATTATGATAAATGAAATCAGCCAGTCTCTGAAGGTTAAGGGTTGTGTGTTTTCTCTCCTATGTGTCAACTAGAGAGAAATAGGAAACATAAAGGTTTTTAAGTAATGTGGACAGAGACCTATAGAGTAGTGGAAGGGGACTAGGGGAGAGAACTAGAGAGGGGAAGAGGGAGGATCAAGGAAAGGAACAATTCAAATAATACCATGGCAATAAGTGAAGGCTTTACTGCCAATTTCACTAACAGGTATGGGGTGGGAGAAGGGGCAGTGGGGTGGGATATGGAGGGAAATCTCACTGTGGTGTATAAAGGCAATGCACCAATAAAATATTTTTTAAAGTTGCATCTTTTGGAGTTAAAAAAAAATTAAAAAGAAGGCTGGATCTCCTAGGAAACCTGCCAAAGTACTTCTGTGGGTACCAGTAAAGCATGTGGCTTCTATCTGGACACCTGTGTGCCAGGCACTGTGCTAGACTTGAAAGATAGGGCCATTTGGAGGCTGCACCTTTCCAGAGATCAAAGGCTGATGGGGATGGAGGAATTGTAAAAAGGAATGCGTACAGGTCGAGGTGGCATGTGCTGGTAGGAATTGTGCAATAGTGGAAAAACAGACCATCCCTTGCACAGTGAAATGATGCCCTGGCCATCTCAAGGATGTGCTGCAGCCTGAGTCCGTGACAGTGGGGAGGGGAGGTCTTTCAACCTAAACTTGAATCCTAAACAGGACTCAACATCACCTGTTCTCAGATGGATGCTTTTTACTTAGGACCCCGTTCTATCATTGGCTGGTTCTGCGGTCACCTTCAGGGAGCAGCCAAAGCCTGGCTGACGATGGTCACTTGAGTCTTTCAGTTCCTGTCACAGGATGGTTTAAGCTCAGGTTCTGTCTCACCACCAGCCACCACCGCCAAGGCTTTGAACCATATGATCAGCTCTGGCTCCATCATTCAAATGCAGAGTCAGATGCAAACTGTTAAGTGACCTTTCAGAAGGCGGGAAATGTGGTTATGTCTTACAGATTAAGAAAAAAAAAAGGACATAATTGCATTTAATGAGGGCAATGCTTCATTTTACTTTGATCAAATGGATACTCAAATGAGGATTAGTTGTTCCATTCATACACACACATGAATGGAACATATGATATATACACATGTGCTCTCTCCTTCCTCTCTCTCTCTCTCTCTTTCTCTCTCTCTCTCTCCCTCTCATCACATCACAGCTACTGCCTAATCAGTTATAATAATGCAAAGGATGCCATGCAGTTCACAGTATTAAGGCCATAAATTACAGTTCATAGAGTGTGGTTTTTCCAACAAAGCCACTTGGCAAGGCCTGCTGTGATTAATGTCACCCTAGGGAGGCATGACGGGGATGAGACAGGTAAGGAGGGGTGTCAGCAAATGGGGCACAGAGACAACATGACAGCAGCCTCTGCAGCACTTGACCTGAGCGACCAGGACCTCAGACTTCAGCACTGGTGAACCACACTGCTCTACTCCGATCTTTTAAAAACCAAAAGGCCACCAAAGCTTCAGACAAGCATTGGCCTCTGTCCTGGGTATTGCTGCTGACACACATTATTTATCAGTGCCGTGCTCTGTTATAACTAAATAGAGAATCAATAGATCAAAACACAAAGCCCTGCAGAAATAACAATCACCAAATAAAAGTGGCAAATCTTCTCAGAGGACTTACTGGGATGCCTGGCCACTGGAGCAAAGCATTTGGTTCCGGCCTCGCCATTTGTCACTATTGATTGTGCCTGTGAGAGAGGAAGAGCTCGGCTGCCTGGACAGACAATGATTGATCCCCCCCACAATGCGATTAGCAGCTGTCAGCCTCATTTGAATCCCTACCTCTACAGTCTTCACTCTGACAGAAGAAACCATAAAGGAATTAGGGTTTTGTCTCGGAAGTCTGCTTATAATTACTTCTAGTATCCAATGGCTCCAAAAGCCGGAACATAATGGTTTTAAGAGATACAAAGCATAGCCATAGATAATAGGTTTGAATACAGTACACAACCGGCTGTGCCTGCAGAGGGTCTGTGATGGCACTAGTAAGAACAGGAGAAATGTCCTTACCTGTGCGACCCCTGAGCTTTCTAGATTTCCAAGGAGTTGCTCATTTATTACCTCCAGATGGTTTAATAGCCTGGTCTTCCACTTAGGAAAGACCATTCTTTGGGAAATGGCTTAATTATCCAAGCTGTCTTTTATTTTGATAACAAGGAAAAACAACTCATTCTAAGCAAGTCATAATTGGTGAGATAAAAAAATATTTTCCCAATATAATTCAACAAACGCCTGTTGAGCTTCTGTCGAACATTACCACTAAGCACTAGGGGGATGCGTGTTCATTCATCAAATGTTTACCAAGAGCTCCTTTGTCAGGCAGTGGGTGAGGAGCTCAGGGGTGAGACAGTCCTTTCCCTCCCAGAACTCAGAGCCTGGTAAAGGAGACTGTCAATAAACAGATAATTACACAATTAAGAAATTCATTGCAGCCAGATATGATGGCACATGCTTGTAATCCCAGTACTTGGGAGGCTGAGACAGGAAGATTGCAGGTTTGAGGACAGCCTCAGCAATGTAGCAAGACTTTTAGCAACCTAGCAAGACCTTGTTTCAAAACAAAAGATAAAATTGGGCTGGGGTGTAGCTCAGAGGTAGAATGCCCTGGGTTCAATTCCCAAATAAAACACACACACACACACACACACACACACACACACACACAAATTAACTGCAGCCAGGTGCAGTGGCACATGTCTTGAAATTCCAATACTTGGGAGGCTGAGACAGGAGGATCACAGGTTTGAGAACAGCCACAGCGACTTAGAGGGCCTGTTTCAAAATAAAAAGGTCTGAGGTTATAGCTGGAAAGTAGAACACCCCTGGATTCAATCTCCAGTATAAAAAAAAAAATCATTGATTGCAATTGTAGAAATTGATAAAGATGGACAGGGGCTGTAAAAAAGCACGATGAGGGGTCTGGTCTGAGTATGTGAGGAAGACTTCCCTGAGGAAGTAAAGTTTAGTGAGAAGAAAGCATAACTAGGAATCAGGGAGGGGATGCTCTAGGGGGTGACAGGTAGCTATGGTGCCTCTCTCCAAAAGCTCCCAGTAGAGCTGGGAGCAGGAACCATGAGTGAATAGTTCTGATCCTCTGTAGCCTGCTAAGGGCTCCCCTGGAGATGCAATGTGCGTGGGACTGGAAATGGATTCCAGCAGGTTGCACCTCTGGAGCCTGACCCCACAAACGAGCAAGGGCACGCCATGAAACCAGAGCAAGAGACGCTCACTCTTCTTGGCTGGAGTACTGCTGACTCTCAATAAGCAGATGATAATATGCCCGCCATCCTTGTTGTTACTTCTTTTCTTGGATAAGCACTTTAGTTTTTAATCTCTTTGTTGAAAGATCAAAATGAAAACTTGGCAAAGATGTCACAAATTTCAGATCTGAAAATTTAAGAATTCTTCTTTGCTCAAGTGCAGTAAAATAGGCCAGGGTGGCCGTCACTAAACAAGCATGACGGGTTTATGAAGTGTGACTGGCCCAACGGGTGAGTGGATTCCCTGAGCTCTTCATGCATTCGTTCAAGAACTCTTTATTGAGCACCTACTGCATGCCTGGCATACATCAGCTAGCCAGGCAGACAAGGTCCTTGTCCTCATGGAGCTGGTATTCCTGTGGGATAGAGGTGAGAAATGGATACAGTTTTAGGTCTGTATAAGTGCTATAGGAAATCCAGCGAGTTCCAGTAGTGGAGAAAGTCCCCTCTGCAGGGCCAGCTCCGTGAGTACATGTGACCAGCGTGGGTGTGCATGCTGCTACATGGTGCTGTGCAGTCACCATCGTGACTGTTCTGAGTGGGTGACTCAGCAGTGAAGCCTGGCAACCATGTGAGCGCTGGGAGCTTGGAGCCTCCCTCTGAGTGGTCCCACCTGCTCGGGTTCTTGCCCACCCCCCGCCAAGCATCTGCTGCTGCCCTCAGTCTCAGTGGGTGGGGTCCTGGGCACTGGCACCAGAGTCAGCGGGGGGTACACACACCTTGTGGGCCATGTCCCAGGGTGGGGGCATCTATGAAAGTCTGCAGTTATACCCACAAGAACTCTCATGCCCAAGGGAACATGACACTAAGTGGCAGAGGAGGCCGAGGTCTAGAGGAAAAGCAGGAAGGCTGGCGAGGCTGCAGCAGGCAGGAGGGGGCTGGGAGGGCCAGGGCCAGCCCAGGCAGGACAGTCAAGTCAGAGCGAGACTTGGCTTCCTGTCTAGATGGAAGCCAAGGGGGAGTTTTATACGGGAAGGTCATATGAAGACATATATTGTAATTATACATTACAGTGAGAGTCAAAGTGATACAAACATACACGCACACAGTCCTCGATGTGTTTCCCTCTGAACTCCCGCCTCCTCCCCTCCTCCCCCTCCTACATGATAGTGAGATTGGTAGTGAAACCTTCATATGTGGACATAGCATTACTGCTCAATTTATATTTTAAAGGTTGCTTTTTGTTTTTTTTAAGTGGTGAGATGTATGTTTAGTTTATCAATATGTTAACTCACTCATATTCCATATTGTCATCAAGGGGTTGGGTGATCCAGAATCAAGGCAGTAACGGACATGAATCTGGTGCCACGTAAGGGAAGAGGCAGGGGCTGGGTAAGCCCACATGGAGGGTGAGCCCTGGTCACTGAGGCTGGGGAGCTGGGGAGTGCAGAAGCAGGGAGGATCGAGTCAAGGGTTGAGCCCAAGGCCTCAGTTCTCAGTGGAGGGAGAAGCACCATCAAGTGCTGAGAATGAGGGGTGGCTGTGCAGGGAGAGAAAGTCTGGAACATCTGGTGAGAACAGGAGAGCACTGCCTTGGAACAAGAAGTGAAAGATTCTGGCAGCATGGAGGTCTGCTCCACAGGAACCTTCTCCTTTGTGAAAGTACGCTCCTCACCTTATCTGTGGACCCCATGCTTTGCCCTTTCCCGAAGTACCTCTCACTCTCCTTTCTGCCCTCCTTAAAAATGCACAGATCTCCAACTTGTTAGGCTTATTGTTTTGCAGTGCTGGAGATGAACCCAGGGCCTCGTGCATGCTAGGTGAGCCCTGTGCCACTGAGCTATACTCCCAGCCCACATCTCCAATTTTATTTTATTTTATTGCGGTACTGAGGATTGAACTCAGGGGCATTCTACCTCTGAGCTATACCCCCAGCCCTATTTTTTATTCTTTATTCTGAAACAGGGTCTCACTAAGTTGTGGAGTGCCTCACTAGGTAGCTGAGGCTGGCCTCGAACCCGGATCCTCCAGTCTCAGCCTCCCAAATGCTGGGATTACAAGCGTGCGCCACCATGCCCGGCTCACATCTCCAATTTTAAACCGCCAAGGGCCCTGTGTCTTTTCTTTGGCTGCATATATCTTTAAGTGACTGGCTTTCCTCATCTGCTGCTCCATATTCTCACCATTTACTCCCTCCCCAGTCTCTTGTCAATTGATTTTATTGTTATATTAATTAAAGTTCCCGTAAAGGTCACTCAGGGTTTCTGCCTCTTCCTTGTGTTTGTGTGAACTCCAGTGAGCCTGTCTGCCTGAGTGTGCTTAACCTGTAAAAGTTTCTTCCTTACTTTGCCGGGCCTTCCATTTGAAACTCTGTTTTGAATTTGAGGGATACTGGCTTCCAAGATTCCCTTCCTCTCTCTCTGATCACCAGGCTCTTATTTATTTATTCTATATTACTGGGGGTTGAAGCCAGAGGCATTCTGCCTCCAAGCTACACCCCTAGCCCTTTTATTTTATTTATTTATTTTTGCAGTACTGGGGATTGAACCCAGGGGCATTCTACCCCCGAGCTATACCCCCAATCCTATTTTTTATCCTTTTTTTTTTTTTCAATACTGGGGATTGAACTCAGGGGCATTCTACCTCCGAGCTATATCCCCACCCCTATTTTTTATTCTTAATTTTGAAACAGGGTCTCACTAAGTTGCAGAGTGCCTCACTAGTTAGCTGAGGCTGGCCTCGAACCCAGATCCTCTGGTCTCAGCCTCTCAAATGCTGGGATTACAAGCAAGCACCACCACACCCGGCTCTATTCTTTATTTTGAAACAGGGTCTAAGTTGCAGAGGGTCTCACTAAGTAGCTGAGGCTGGTCACAAACCTAGATCCTCCTGTCTCAGCCTCCCAAGTACTGGGATTACAAGCATGTGCCACCAAGCCCGGCCCTAGCCCTTTTATTTTATTTATTTATTTATTGGTTTGTTTATGTTTTGAAGCTGGGTCTAAGTTGCAAAGGCTCACCTCAAGCCTGTGGTCTTCCTGTCTCAGCCTCCCAAATATTGGGATCACAGGTGTGCACGCCCAGCTCATCACCGAGCTCTGTGTCTTCTCTGCAGCTCTTTCTCCTCAGTCCTTAACTGAGACTCAGCTCCTGCCCATTGCTTGGCCCAGTCCTCGGGGGACTTCATCTACTTTTCTTGCCATCATCTATCCCCAAATGAATGTGATCTCCCAGCTTAATGATCAGCTCTCAGTTTATGTTGGGCGCAATGGCACACTCCTATGATCTCAGTACTTGGGAAACTGAGACAGGAGGATCATAGGTTCAAGGCCAGTCTCAGCAACTTAGTGAGATCCTGTTTCAAAATAAAAATAAATCAATCAATAAAAAGGGCTGTGGTATAGCAAGAGCTCTGTAAAAGGCCCCTGGGTTTAATCCCCAGTACAAAAAAAAAAAAAATCCTGCAGAAGTCCCTTTTTTTTTGGTACTGGGGATTGAACTCAGGGGCATTCTACCTCTGAGCTATATCCCTAGCCCGATTTTCTATTCTTTATTTTGAAATAGGGTCTCCCTAAGTTGCAGAGTGCCTCACTAGGTAGCTGAGGCTGGCCTCGAACCCGGATCCTGCGGTCTCAGCCTCCTAAATACTGGGATTACAAGCGTGTGCCACCACGCCCGCTCAGAAGTCCCTTTTCAGGCTCCAAACTTTCATCAATGTTACCATCCTTGAGTTTACCACATGTCCAACTGTAGAGATAGTTTTCACTGTCTTCTGCCCACCCTCTAAATATGTCTCATCACTTCTGTCCTCCAACCACATCTTAGATATAGTCCTCCTTCATTCCTGTGAATTTAGCCATCCACTTGGAAGTGACCCCGGAGATCCAGCCTCATCTTCCTCCTGTGACTGGATTCTCTCTCTAATGTTCTCAACCAAGATTGTCCAATCACTCATTCCTTCAGCAAATATTTACCAAGTACCTATTATGCATACTGGGGATATAGTAGTGGATAAAGAAGGCAAAGTACTCACTTTCAATGGCATATATTGTATTCAGACAGACAATAAATAGCAGATCAGTGAAATAATTTCCGATAGTGATAACTGGTAGGCACCACACGGAGAAGGCAGTAGGAAGTGATGTGGTGGAGGGAGGGTGAACTTACTTCTTTTTTTTTTTTTTGTGGTACTGGGGATTGAACCCAGGGGCATTCTACCTCCGAGCTATACCCCCAGCCCTATTTTTTATTCTTTATTTTGAAACCGAGTCTCACTAAGTTGCAGAGTGCCTCACTAGGTAGCTGAGGCTGGCCACAAACCCGGATCCTCTGGTTTCAGCCTCCTGAATGCTGGGATTACAAGCGTGCGCCACCACACCCGGCTTGGACTTCTTATTAAATGAGTGGTTAGAGAAGTTCTTCCAGAGAAAGTGACATTTCGGTTTGGACCCAGATGAACAGATGGAGACAATCATGCTAAGCTCCAGGAGCAACCCAGGCAGGGGCATCTGGTGTGAAGGTCCTTGTGTGGGAACAAACCTGGCTTCGTTTGGGAAACCAAAAAAGGCTGATGTGGCATGAGTGCAGCAAGCTCAGAGGAGAACTGTGAAAGATGAGTTTGGAGAGGCAGCTGTGGCCAGACCATATGGAGGCTTTTAGGCAAAGCTGGACTTGGAACTTTAGTCTAAGTTCAAGGTGAAGCTATCAGGGGATTTTAAGCAAGGCCTAGATAGGATTTGTCTGGCATTTTTATAAGATCACTCTAGCTACTTAATGCATGGAGACTGGGTTGTGTAGCTCCTGAGAAGACATAGAGTACTTAGGAGTCCAGCTGACAGACAATGTCAGCTTGGAATGGGTGAGGGCAGTGTAGATGGACACAAGTGGACAGATGTATGTTGAAATATTTTGGAGGTTGATGCATATAAAGGAAAATAAGGAATCAAGGGCAACTCCTAGTTTGGGCTCAAGTAATGAGTGGCTGGCTAGTGATGTCATTCCATGAGGTGGGGAAGCTTGGGGTGGGATAGGCTGGTAGGCAGGGAGAACCCAACTTCTGTTTGCACACTCCTAATGATGGGGCACTCGCTACAAGGACAAGCTGTCATGCTACTAAACAGTCTTCTGCTGAGTCCAAATCTTTCTCTGCCCATCCTCTATATATGATTTAGATTTAGATTTCTCCAAATCTGCCCACTCATTCTAATTCTTCCCTTTCAACAAAATGAATTACATTTCCTCTTGCCTACATGATAGTCCTTAAAAAAAAAAAAAAACCAAAACAACAACAACAAAAAAACCCATGTTAAGAATTACTATTTACTTTTCTGATTAACTTACTCAAATTTTTTCTTATTTCTGGATCATGGCAGATTCAAAGTGATTTTCCTTCCACCTTATGCCTGTTTATCATTGGAAGCAGCTAGATTCATCTTCCTAGCACCCCCATCATTAATCACTGAGGCCGAGACACAGTGCTGTGTGCTGGGGACATGTGTACAAGAGGATGCTAAAATTAGACTATTCCATCTCAGTTTTGCTAAGGCAAGAGGACAGTAGGTGCTGTGTTTTAAAATACTACCATGCAAAAATTTCAAAGTCAGTGGCCAAGAAGATTCTTAAACTTCCAAGAAGATCCCACATCTACACTATGAAAGAGTTGAGGACAGAGATTGAGAGATTTGTACCAGGACACTGTGTGAGGTAGCTGTGAATGCTATTCTTCTCCTTCCCCTCAGGACATGAGAGAAGGGCTTCAGGGGCTCATTTATAAAGCTTGGTGAGTGACACCAGAAGGTGGGGGGAGGGGTCTATAATCAAGATGTGGTTTCAGTGTGTCCCCCAAAGGTTCATGTGCTAGAAACTTAGTCTCTGGTGTGACAGTGTTGGGAGGAAATGGAACCTTTAAGAAGTAGGGCTTAGCAAAGGTGGTTAGACCATTGAGAGTGCTGCCTTTAGAAGGGATTAATGTAGTTCTCATGGCACCCCAGATAACCCCCATGAGAGAATCAGTCAGCATTTTCCCCTCAGTACTGGGGATTGAACCTAGGAGCATTCTATCTCCAAGTTATACATACATATATATATATATATATATATATATATATATATATATATATATATATATATATATATATATATATATATTAGACAAGGTTTTGCTAAGTTGCTAAGGGTCTCACTAAATTGCTGAGGCTAGCCTTGAACCTGGAATCCCCCTGTTTCAGCCTTCCAAGTACTGGGATTATAAGTGTGTGCCACCATGCCCGGTGTGAGTCAGCTTTAAAATAGGGTCCCCAAATTGTGAAGTCCCAGTATGACAGTACTAGTCATGTGAGCACTTCCCTGCTTTCTAGTGACCTGGCTGGATGTGGTGGTATACACCTATAATCCCAGTACTTGGGAGGCTGAGACAGGAGGATCACAGGTTTGAGGATAGCCTCAGCAATGTAGTGATACTGTCAGCAACCTAGTGAGACCCTGTTTCAAAACAAAAACACAAAAGGGGTTTGGGATGTAGTTCAGAGGTAGAATGTCCTCCAGTACCAAAAAAAAAAAAAAAAAAAAGTGAGCTTGGCCCTGAATCTCCCTGGCTTCCTGTCTCACCATGTGATGTCTCCTGCACTTGCTGGCATCATGATGTCATCTATTATTATCATGAGGCTCTCACCAGAGACCAAAAAATGGGACCACCAATTTTGGACTTTCAACTGTGAGCTAAATTAAGCTTTTATTTTGAAGGTACCCAACCTTGAGTATTTTGTTATCGCAACAGAAAATGGACTAAGATAAGAGGCCTCATAGACTAGTGTCTGACTCCTGCCTGGAGAATCTAAAAGGTAAAGATGGGTGGCTAGTTGCTCTGCTGGCCAGGGTGAAGGAACAGTGGTTGTGCTGGGCAGCCTGCATGTGCAGTTTGTGGGGGCAAAGACTGTAAGGATATATCTCATGGACTGAGTTGACTTGGAAAGTGACTTGGAGCCATTCTGAGGTCTGCCCCAAAGGACCAACTGGAGGTCTTCATAGAGAGGGCTGCTCTAAAATAGGCTCAGGAGGGTGTCATTCAAAAGCAATTGCTTCATCTGTCTCACAGGAAATGCTGTTGAACATTCCCAGTGGAGGTCCCAAGAATCCACAAAAAAACTCAGGAGTCAATCAGCATTTTCCCCCCCAGTACTGAGGATTGAACCTAGGAGCATTCTATCTCCAAGTTATACCCCCATGTGTATATATATATATATATATATATGTTGTTTTAGACAGGGTATTGCTAAGTTGCTAAGGGTCACATTAAGTTGCTGAGGCTAGCCTTGAACCTGGAATCCCCCTGTTTCAGCCTCCCAAGTACTGGGATTATAAGTGTGCGCCACCATACCCAGTGTGAGTCAGCTTTAAAATAGGGTCCCCAAATTGTGAAGTCCCAGTATGACAGTACTACTCATGTGACAGTACTACTCCCTGCTTTCTTTAGCTGTCACTCTGGCCCCTGTTAGCCAAAAAGGTCAGAAATCACAGTTAGCTAGTAGGTTGAGAAGAGATGAAAGTAGCAGGCAGGAAGAGAGGAATGATCCCTTCTCCTTGCCACCTGCTGGATAAGAAGGTGTGGCTTTTCTCATTATTACATTGGTCCTGCACAATACTAATTATTGAGTTAAAATAGCACTTGGGAGTCAGAGATAAGAGGATTGCATGTTTGAGGCCATTTAGTGAGACACTGTTTCAAAATAAGAATAATAATAAAAAGGGCTGGGATGTAGCTTGGAGGTAGAACACCCCTAGGTTTGATTCCCCATTCCAAAAAAAAGTAGAACTGTAGTCAGGCACATTGGTGCATGCCTATAATCTCAGTACTTGGGAGGCTGAGACAAGAGGACTAGAGGTTTGAGGCCAGCAGTGCACAGTAATGTAGCGAGACTCTGTTTCAAAATAAAATAGGGCAGAGTGTGTAGGGCAGAGGTAGAAGATCACTGGGTCCAATCCCTGGCACTGCAAAATGAAAACAACAACAACAAAAAACAGCAAACTGATCAGAGAAGAATTTGCCTCATTGTTAAGAGAGAAGTACAAAACCAAGTCTCTTTCTAATTACATTTTAGGAGTCCTCCCTGTTCAATATTCTGGTTATATACAGATGAAAGAAGCCTTTACTTCATCATCCTCTTGCTTTAAGAGGTCCCTTCCCTGCCTCTTTCTCTCACCTTTTTAGAATAAATCCAAACAACTAAGCTGGAGTTTGATGCCTTCTGTTACCTGAGCTCATATATATTTTTTAACTGAACCTCCCACAATTTTAACTAGAATAGTTGACTTCCATCAGGTGGTCCTCTGTGCTTTATAATAACATCTAATATTCATCAAACACTCATTGTGCTAAGCATTATACAGTCAGCCCTTTGTATTCACGAGTTCCATACCCATGGATTTAACCAACTGTGCATTGAAAATATTTTTTAAAAAACTGCATCTGTACTGAACATGTACAGAATTTTTCCCTTGTCATTATTCCCTAAACAATGCAGTATAACAACTATTTACATTGTATTAGGTTTACAAGTAATCTAGGGATGATTTAAAGTCTTCAGGAGGATGTGTGTAGGCTTTATGCAAACACTACACCATTTTGTACAAAACTTGGGCATCAGCAGGTATTAGCATCATGGAGGTGAAGGTCATGGAACCAATCCTCTGTGGATACTGAGGGATGACTGTATTATTTAATCTTCAAAACAACCTTGGAGATAGGTACCAGGATTATTACCCCCATGTCACAAATGGAGAATCTGAAACCAGCACAGAAGTGAGGCTGTGTCTGGAGTCCAGGAAGTCCAACTCCAGGGCCCACAATCCTAATTGCTGGGCATGCCGCTTATACCCTCAACAATCATATATCCTTTGTCTCCACCAACTTTTGGCATATACTGCTGTTCTCCTCTCTTCTGCTTATGCAATCCCAGATATCTTTCAAATCCAAGCTTACACTCTTCCTCTGTGAAGCTTCCCTAATTACTTTATAGTTATCTCTATTCTATGAATTTCATCTTTGTCGAGGACCTCAGAATATGAACCCATGCTGTTTCTCTGTTGTTCGGGCATGCCATTTGGGGAAGCCCCTGCTTGTGAGTCTCTTCCCAGGGTAAGGGCCTGTGGTCCATGACCTTCTTGTATTCACCATGGCAATGGCTCTCAAGCTCTAATGTGGAGGGTATAAACAGATTGTTCACAGACTAGGAAACAAGTAAATGATTTCAAATGTATGGAAAAATGCTGGGCCTCACTTATGTATAAAATGGGATGTGTGAAGTCTCACTGAGTTACTATGTATTGCCTGAAACCTAAATGTGTGACAACATAGTCTGCTGACAAAGCTATAGGGAAAAGGGAACTTCTCCTACACTGGTGATGGGGATGCAAAATGATACATCCCTTACAGAAGGGAATTTAGCATCTGCAATACGACACGAACACTCTTTTTGACCCAGTAATCTCACTTTGGGGAATCTATCCTGCAGATACACTGGCGAAAATCCAACATGCTGTATGTTCAAAGCTATTCTGTGCATTTCTATTTATAAAAGCAAAAGTCTTTAAAAAAAAAAAAAAAAACTTGAAGTCAATCAACAAAGGCCTGGCTAGATAACAATGGTGTATCCATATAAAAGAGTCCTATGCAGGAATAAGGAGGGATCACTACAGAATGTTCGGGCTGAGCTCCAGGGTCCATTGTTCAGTGAACAATGCAAGGTGAAGAAAAAGGCAGAAGGTATGCTGCCATGTATGCAAGAAAGGAAGGCATCAGGTTACTTACGTATTTGCTTATATTTTCAAGAGGAAACAATAAAATTAAAAATAATAAAAATTCTTATCTGAGATGGGGAGAAATCAATGGGGTAGGAACTGGAATGAAGAGAACTGCCCGAATATATCTTGCTTTATAAGCTTTGACTTTGGAATCAAGTATTTTACATAATTCAAAAATTAAACCTGAAGAAAGGACTAAAAGCAAATAAAAGCTGCTATATAAACATGTATTGGAATTGAACAACTAGGTAAATGGGATGGAGCCACTGTTGGGGTGGGAAGTCAGAGAGAGGCAAGGAGAGGAAGCCGGAAAGATCTGAGTGGTAATAGACTGGAGTCAGAGACACCAGGATGAACTCATGCTTAGTTTCATGTACACACAGATGGTTACACATAGAAATACTTATAAATATGACTGGTATACACAGGTTAGCATACCTACATACATTTCCTTGGCCTGCCAGCTAAGAGGCCCTAGAAGAATTGGTACCCCAGTAGCAACAAGCACAACTAGTGCTCGGGTTTTGGCATCTAACACCCTTCTCCAACAAAAGGGGCCAGGGCTCCTTAGAGAAATAACTGATTCTATGACTGGGGCAAGAATGATACAAGATAATCCTGGAGCATCTTGTGGTGCCAGAAAGTAAGGAAGTGCTTGAAAGAAAAAAATAATATGGAGATGTTGTCAAAAGGATATAAAAACTGAAGAACACCCAATGACCAAAACTGGACGTTTTTGGCACTAGGGATTGAACCCAGGGGTGTTGCTGAGTCTGTCCTCAAACCTATGATCTTCCTGTCTCAGCATCCCAAGTACTGGGATTATAGGCATGCACCAACGTGCCCCACAAACTGGACCAATTTTAATGGCAAAAATAAATAAAATAGAGTTGAATTATAACCCCAACTATAAAGTAAATACTTATGAGTCTATATTGATATAAATAAAATTCTTAATAAATAAATGAGAAGAGACAAATCTCCCATATGGAGGAATTCCAAATAATTTATATAGATATCCATCCTCAAGAAGAAGCAGAGTCCTCTTCTCCTCAAGTGTGGGCTGCACACAGTGACTTTCCTCCAAAGAGCACAGTAGGAAGGGGGTGGGAGTAATTTTACAGTGGACAGACCTGGCAAATACTACTTTGGCCAGGTGGTCGTTGTTGATGTCAATAGTGATGTTGAGAGTATGCACCCTTGAGAGGATGTGATGAAATGGTACTTCGCCTCTGTAGTCTTCCTTCCCCTGACACATAATCCCACACTCATCATGAGATACATATCGGAAAAATCCCAGCTGAGTGACATTCCACAGAATACCTGGCCAGTACTCCTCAAAATTGTCAGGGTCTTCAAAAACAAGGGAAGTCTGAGACACTGTGACAGCTAAGAGGAGCCGAAGGAGCCACGAGGTCCAAATGTCACGTGATATCCTGGGTGGGATCCTGGGATGGAAAAAAGATAGACAAAAACTAAAGAAATCTGAATGAAGTGTGAACTTTAATAATGTGTCAACATTGGATCATTAATTGTGTCAAAGAATGACATCAATGTAAGGGTTAATGATAGGATACACTGGGTGTGGGATATATGGGAACTCTTTATACTATCTCCCCATTTTTCTTTTGTAAATTTAAGACTGCTAAAAATTAAGTTTGTGAGGCCACCTTCAGCAACTTGGTGAAACTCTGTTTCAAAATATTAAAATAGGACCAGGGATGTAGCTCAGAGGCAGAATGTCCCTGGATTTAATCACCAGTAAAACACACACACACACACACACACACACACACACACACACACACACACACTCTACTGAAAAATCGAAAACAAATAAAAACTTCATTATATATCAAGTTGATTCCATAAACATAAAGAGAAGAATTAAGTGACTTTGACATACAGTATCTTGAGGACAAATATGCACAAGTAAATCAGTTTGTTTTTAGTATTATTAGTGCTGGTCCCAATATCGGTATTTTGCAACAATTTGAAGAGAGACACAGAGAACAGACATGAGTATATTAATATCATTAGAAGCTAAGGTTTTCAGCTTAAGAGAAAATGTATGCAAATATAAAAACCTATGGTCTTTATTTGAATTAGAAATGTGAATATAAACCCATAATTTCCTTCCTCTCCCCCCTCCCTCTCCCTCTTCCTCACCCTCTCCCTTTCCCTCTTGTGCTATTTCCTAGTTCTGCCAACTGATGATGCCCAGGACTACTGAACAATAAGCACCCCTGGAACCCAGAGTGTAATGTCTAAGTACCACTTCCCACTAAAGCAGATCAAGGCTCCTTGGAGAAAGGGCTAGTATAGATCTGAGGTAGATGAGCCTGGAACATCATGTCATACCTAAAATCAAAGAACTTATTGAGACTATTAGGTCATGTCAAACAAACAAACATAGGAGCAGACATTAAATGACTCCCATTGGCTAGAGAGGCCTACCTAAATATGAAAAAAAGTTAACAACTTGAATAGATTATAAACACATCAAATATGTAAAAATCTATAAGCCCATAACATCCTTCCCCCAACAAGAAAGAAAACTTTCTTGGCCACTTTTGGAGAGTTTAAGGGCATTAGTCATTCTGATAAATATAAAAATGAAAAACAAAAGGAAATAATTATTTTTATCCTGTCTTTTTTTTTTTTTTTTGCGGTACTAGGGATTGAACTCAGGGGTGTTCTACCTCCGACTATACCCCTAGCCCTATTTTTTATTCTTTATTTTGAAACTGGGTCTCACTAAGTTGTGGAGTGCCTCACTAGGTAGCTGAGGTTGGCCTCGAACCCGGATCCTCTGGTCTCAGCCTCCTGAGAGCTGGGATTACAAGCGTGCGCCACCACGCCTGGCTCCTGTCTTTCTTATACAGACTGTATTTCTTGGTAAGCAAATTTTTCATGAAGGAAATTTCCTCTCTATAGAAGAATCACAGCTAATAAACACAAGGGGAAAGACAGAAGTAGAAAATCACCAAGAAACAGAACCAGATGATGATCAAATTGGCTGCTAAACCCATGAAATAAAATGTTGATGGAGAACTTAATAATGAACAGATCAGGCTGACAACACTTTATCCCACTAATGAATTTTAACTAAAAGAGGAACAGCTGGACATCATGTTCCTCCACCTGTGGAGTATTCCTGCCAAAAAAAATTGAATCTAATCAAACTTCTAACCATCAGCTTACAGAAAATAAGAGCAATGGGGGGGCATGTTAAAAACAGCACCATGAAGATAGACTGAGTCAGTGTCAGAATGTGGGAAATTCTACAGGGGGAATGATACAATTTCCTTAACAGGTAAATGGCCCTAAAATAATAGGGACTGTTATAAATGAAAACAGACATACCAACCAAAACAAGTTCTCTTTTTAGAACAAACGAAATTCAAAATGATATTTTGAGACGACTATGGAAAACTACTATAAGACCACTAAGGAAAATTTTGCCAATACTATACTAAGAAGTTATAGTTAGCCAGACATGGTGGTACACATTTGTAATCTCAGTACTTGAAAGGCCAAGACAAGAGGATTGCAGTTTCAAGGCCAGCCTCTCCAACTTAGTGAGACCCTGTTTCAAAATAAAATAAGGCTGGGAGTATATGTTGGAAATATAAGGCCCTGAGTTCAATCTCCAGCACCAGAAAGAGAAAAAGAGAGATGAAGACTATATTTTGATCAGAAATTGAAGTTGCAAAATTCTTTCCATATGGGAAAGATTAAATGTGATAGAAACAGGCAAAGAAAATTCGAACCAAAACGTCCAACTCCTCGGGTTGCATAATATCATCTTTCTGACAAAGCCTATTTCATAACAAGGTATTCAGGATCCTCCAAACTCATTAATTGAAGGATCAGCTGGATTCTCAAACACTTGCTAAGTGGGTGCCAATTCTGTAATTCCCTTTCCTCCAGCTGTTGGGCCATGCATGTATACAGTTTCCTTTGTCTGGTTTGCTGTGGGATCCAGCAGTCTCCCTTCCTCTCTACCCACAGAAAAATACGTTTTTGAGGCTCATGACCCTCTGTCCTCTCAATTTGCTTATACGCATATTTTAGCTCAGTTGCCAGTAGCAATAAAGAAGGAAACCATCAGAGCCCCTGCTTCTGTGCAGCAGTCCCCCAAGATCTCTGCGAAAGCAGATCTGTTTAGGTAAACCAGAAGTGCGAATCCTCCTGAGGTGTCTGAGCTCCTGAGCTTAATTGGGCTGCAGCTGCTTCCCCTCCTCCCGCACTCAGCCCTGGTTCAGCTCACAGACAACAGGGATTTACCAGTTAATTGGCTGTTTCTACCACTGTCGTTCACTTAGGCACTCTTCCTATTCTTTGTTACTACAAAATGCTTCTCTGAAAATGATTTGCTTTCCTATGGATCCTGAAGACAAACAGGCAGCCCTTAAGTTTGTAGGATTTGTTCAAGAAAGACGAGTCTATGTGGGGAGACGGCCTGTGTTGTGGGATTTGGGGTGCTGTTGTGAATAGGGCTGAGTGGAGCTGGGCCTGGCGTCCTGGCTTATATATTACATAAAGACGCTGGACCTGTTTCACATCTCAGAACCTGTTAGGCAGGTTGAGGGAGTTTCTTTTTATTTCTCACCACCCATTTGAATAGAGGAAACTTTCAACTTCATCGGGTGAATGGTTTACTGGGAATTATTGGCAAAGAGTAGCAAGCTGGGGTTTAGGTTTCAGGGTTCTATCATCTTGTCAGCAAAGTGTTAGACTCCTCAAAACAGAGGCAAGGCCACAGAATTGAGCAGGAGGCCTCCTGGGCCTGCTAGCTCTCTGTTCAGCTTTAAACCTAGGCTGTCAGTGTTTTTTTTTTTTTTTAACTTGGCTGCTTCTGACATGAAAAGTAATGGGAATCGTTGCCAAAATCAATACATGGTGTGTTTGTGTGTCTGCCGGCTTCAGGTTACATCATGGCATCAGGCTTTGATGGTCACTCCGTCCCCTTTCCCCATTGCTCAGGGTCAAACTGCTGCCCAACCTTTTGCCACTGCTCTAGAGCCTCCTGCCCCTACTGATTCCATGGAAAGTTCCAGAGTGGTTCTGAGAGTGTACTTCTTCAGACTGCTTTGTAATTCTTTTAAATGGGAATGTTGCCATTCAAGGATCCTAATTGGTTCCTAGGAGATGAGATGATTCTTTTGGCTCTCACAACCTCTTCATTTCTGCAAGGCCATTCTCTGTTTACCAAATGAATACACTTGTCAGGAGCCAAGTAGAAATCAGGTCCAGGCCCTTTCCACCAAAGAAGAAAAGAATGCTATATATGTTGTAAATCAAAAAGGAAGTCCGGGGCTGGAATTTCAATAGGTCTCTTTTAACTTAGGAATTTGTGCCAGGGGTAGGTGAGCTCAAACAGATTAAAGTATACCGTAAATATATAGTATGTGCCTTGCAATTCATTGGCCCTTTCTCCTTTCTCTACTACCTAGAGTAGGGGAGAAAGAGTATTTAAAAGTCCCAGGGGAGCCCCCCAAGTCAATTAAATCTCTGTCTCTGGAGCAGGTTTTTGTTTTTGTTTGCTTTAACTCCCCCAGCTAATTCCAATGGGCAGCATGGTTAAGGACAATCATGCTAATGAAAAGTCCAAAGGGCTGGGACTAAAATTACCAACTTTCCAAATCCCACCTTTGCCATTCATGAATTTGTTAGCCTGTGAAGTCAGGGGTAACCCTATTCTAAGATGATTTGAGCTCTAAAATTCCAGGCTTCTCTTTCAACTGGTCTCTTTACTGGAAACAAAGAGCATCCCAGGGCCAGCTGTTTTTCCATAACACTTGGATCTTCTCTAAAGCTGTCTACCATGTAAAAAGATCTGTCTAATCGGGTCAGGGTGTTGGTGAGTCCAGATTGCCTTACCAGGCTTAAGTAAACAAGTAGTGTTGGTTTACAAAGGAAAAATACAAGGTCCATGGTGTTTCTAATACGTATGGGCCTGCTAACTGGTTTCAAGTTAGTGGAATTTTTCTTAATGCATATTTAAGTCTCTAGGCATGCTGGTTTCCAATGCCTCTGATGTTCAGTTAATTAGAAATATACCCCTCTCAGGAGTGCCTTAAAATAAAAAATTGATCCCCTTTCTTTCCCCACTGGTGGAAATTTAAATACAAAGCTATGTTATCCAAAATCTGCATGGGGTCAGGGGATGGGGGGGTCTGGGCTGGACTTAACTAGATATTATTGTAGTTATCTAAATGGATAGAGAAAAGCTTTAACTCCTGAACTAAGGCACAATTAGTCGGGCATAAAGGAACTCTAAAGGGGTACTAATTGCTTTTAAAAAGAAAAATTGAATTGAACCAGAGAAGCAGAAAATTACCTTTGTTGAGAATCATTTTGGTTGTTTAAGAGAGGGAGGGCTTGTTGAAATTGGAACAACTAAAAGTGTGGCTGAGACGTGGCTCTTGCTACTTTCTTGGCCCAACATAAATCCCAAGGCAAAAGTCTGAAACCTGAATACCCAAGCTAAGGCAAGGCCGGGTCCCCAGGCCCTGGCAGCCTGCATGCACCTTCAACTCACACAGCAATTGCCTTCCCAATGTCCTTCATAAAGGTTATCTCAAAGGGTGTGTAGTGAAACTGTCTCAATGAAGGCAATGAAATTCAGTTTTATATTATAAATGGGCCTCTGGGACAAGGGTGAGGTGGTGCTCCTCTCTGTGAACCCCATAGCCCTTTAGGGTGTGTTACACATAGAATGAGTCCAACATGTGTAGAAATGTGTGTAGAAACTGTAGTATTTACAGCTGTGTGAGTCAAGCTCAGGATAGAGCAAAATTCAACTAAACAGGGTGTGTCATAGCCACAGAAGTGCTACGGACAATGGTTGATAATAATATATCAGTATCGATACACTGACTATATCAGTATCACTGAATATATCAGTATCGATGCGCTGATACCCAGCAGCCAGAGGCAAACCCAGAGATATTCTTTCAAGGAGGAGACGTTTAGAAAAATCACTCTCACTCTTTCCAGAAAACCATATTTGGAGCTAAAGATGTATTTGGTTTGTGCAGTACTGGGTGCAAGTGGCCCGTGGGTTTTCTCTCACAGAGCTGAGCACACAAATGACAAAATCAAAAAATGTAATATCCACTTAGTAAGTTCATTGGTAACTACAGTACCCTCCTCTGCCCTTGTCTCCTTCTACCTCTCAACAGCACTGACGCTGTGGGTCATTTGCACCATTGGCCATTCCTGCCTCTCTGGGCTTTTCTTCCCACCCTGCATTCTCCCTTGGGTTTGTTCTCCTTTGCTGGCCCTTCGCTCACTACCTGGCCAGTGCTGGACAGCCTTGGGCTCGGCCCTGTGCCCTGGTCTTCTCCATCTCTCTCCTTTGGCATTCACATCCATGGCCAGGGCCTTAAATTCCCTGTACAGAGCACATGTTAAAAAGGGGGTGCCGCTAATGCCAAAGAGGGGCTTACTTCCCAAAGCACACCTGGCACAGGCATGACTCTCAAAACACACACAAGCATTACACAGCACATGCAGGGATCTCCAGCAACATGCAGGTGCTGGGCACAAAGCGCAACTCCAGACATGATGGGCAATGCTCAAGCTCAACACCTGCTGCCCAGGAGAAAACCGGACAAGCTGGGATAAGCCTTGACCACCCAGCAACCTGAATACTATGACTGTGGGTGCCTGGCACTGAACCCTGCAGCTGCGTCCCCTGTGCGCAGAGCCTTGCCATGCTGACCACGGTAGGAGGCTAATGCTGACTCTGCCAGAGGCTTTTGCAAATCATAGCTCTTAACTTTTGCTTCTGGTTGACACCACCTGCTCTCATCCTCTCAGTGTGGTATGCCATCATTGGTTAAGGTCAGCCTGATGACTCACAACAGACCTGGACTGAGACACCCTCCCCTGCCATACACACACACACACACACACACACACACACACACACAGCCAACCCAACTCCTTGGCAAATGGATTACCCAAACTGCCCTTCCATATTTAACTAATTCCTATACCTCCTTTCTTTCTCTCTTCTCTCTCCTCTCTCCTCTCCCTCTCCCTCTCCCTCCCCCCCCCTCCTTTCTCCTCTTTCTCTCTCCTCTCTCCCTGCCCTAGAATATCATAAATTGTGTGAAGTTTGTGTGGAGTGTTATCAAATCAAGAACCTTAGTCACTGTAATGGTTTGGATTCTGAATGTCTCCCTAGCCCTAACAGAAACAAGGTAGCCATGTTGGAAGCAGGGCTTGGTTACTAAGGAGAGGCTACTGGGGATGTAGCCTTGGTTCTCTCCTCCCCTTAGTTTCTCTCTCTACTTCTGGCCTCTACCATGTGAGAGCAGAGCTTTGTGTGTGCTCTCTCTCTCTTTCTCTCCCTCTCTCTCCTGCTGCCATGCCCTGAGCTCTGTAGCCCTGGCCTGATATGGACGGATCTCTAAGTCTCTAAAAACTGAACAAATAAATTTTCCTTCCTCTAAGTTGTGTGGTCAGTTGTTTTGGATTATATCAGTGAGAATGGTGACTGAGGCAGTCCTGATTGCAATAAACATTCTTGAAATGACTGAGGTTGTGTTTTGGTTGTTTCCACCATCTACATCTGCTCAGAACACTCCTTGATCTGGATCTTAGACTCAGACTTGTCCTTGAGCTACCCACTCAGATAGCCAACGCTTGCTGGGTATCTGCTCTTGGGGGTCTAATGGACATCTGAACCCTAATGTGTCTAAAGCAGAACCTTGACTGGCGTGATTCTTCCTGTGTTCTCCAATAAGTAAAACAGGACAACCTAGTTTCTCAAACAAAGCCTAGTAATTCTTCTCCTTCCCCATCAGTGATCTAATGCTCTCACTCATCTCCATTTCCACTTTCCTGTCCTCTGGTCCTGGGATGACTGTCACAACCCCCTGGCTAATCTCCCTCTTCTCACACTTGCTCCCTGCAATGCATTCTTCACACAGCAGCCAGCGTGAACTTTACAGAATGTAAATCAGATCATGTTAATTGCCTGATTAAAACCTTGAGATGTTAGCCTAGGAATGCAAGGATGTTTCGAGTTGTAAAACACCACATTAACAGATTAAAGGAGAAAAACTACATGAGCATCCAGCTGACAAGGAGACAGCCTCCAATAAAATTTAAACTTGTTCAAGGCAAAAGACAGAAACAGAAGAAAACTTCCTTAAACTGGCAAAAGTGATAGAACTGCATTTTTTTAAAAAAAAGCAGAAGTAAAAGAGATCGGGGTACTAGAGGATTGGTGTTCTGGACTGCAATGTTAAATTGTGTGGTCAGGGTAAGCCACACTAAGAAGGAAAAAAGTAAAAATAAGACATGTGAGAATAAGAGGGAAAGAGGTTGGAGGATGGAGAATGAGTCAGAGAGCTTTAATTTCAATTGTGGTTTTGTTTCCTTAAGCCTTGTGGAAGGTTCACTGCATTATATGTACCTCTTGGTTTACCTGAAATATTTCATCATAACCATTTTTTAATGTGGATTAGAAAGGTCAATGGCCAGCTGGGTAAGGTGGCATGCACCTGTAATCCCAGTACTTGGGAAGCTGAGACAGGAGGATCTCAGGTTCAAGGACAGCCTTAGCAACATATTGAGACTCTCAGCAATACAGCAAGACCCTGTTTCAAAACAAAAACGTAAAAGGGGTTAAGGGTGTAGGTTGGAAGTAGAATAGCCCTAGGTTCAATCCCTAGTTACTCCCCACCCACCTCACCCCCCAAAAAACAAAACCAGAAACAGAAACAAAAGAAGAATAGGTGGTTGGACACCAGTGGGGTCCAGCAGAGAGAGACTGAGCTGGTATAGCAGCTGCAGAGAGGGTGGAGAGTGTGGGATGCCCACCATACTGAGGACGTCTTGACTATCAAGCATGGAAGGGGACAAAGGAGTATGTAGGATGGCTTACTGATCACAGCACAAGTGACTGCTGAAGGTGGTACTGTATGACCAGGACAGGGGAAAAGGAACAGGCATGGGGCTGAGGGGAGGGGGTAGGACTCTGAGCTCAGACTTGGACAAGTTGTTTTTCAGGTAATGGTTCATGTTCAATGGCAAAAAGAAGAAGAAGAAGAAGAAGAAGAAGAAGAAGAAGAAGAAGAAGAAGAAGGAGGAGGAGGAGGAGGAGGAGGAGGAGGAGGAGAAGGTGTGTCACATATATGGTTCTATGCTGCTCAGACTCAGTTCCTGAATTCCTGAAGACTGCCTCATCCTGGTCAGACAAGAGCAGGACCCTAAGATCAAGCTGAAGTGATAGTCTGCTGCAGCATTTTGGTGCTCGGGGATGCCCACGCACCTGGATTCCATGCCCAGAACCTCTGGCAATCCCTTAGAAAGATCCCCCACCGTCCAGGCCAGTGGCAAAGACTGCTCTGGGATTGTCAGAGCTGGAAGGGCCTTAGAGATTAACTGGTGAGCAGCACGTGTGTGTGTGTGTGTGTGTGTGTGTGTGTGTGTGTGTGTGTGTGTTACTGGGGATTGAACCTAGGGGCATTCTACCTCCAAGCTACATCTCCAACCCTTTTTCATTTTTTGTTTTGAAACAGGGTCCTGCTAGGTTGCTCAGAGTTTTGCTATATTGCTAAGGCTGTCCCCAAACCTGCAATCCTCCTTTCTCAGCCTCCCAAGTACTGGGATTACAGGTATGCAACACCAAACTTGCCCTTCTTTTTAATACACTTTAAAATTTTTAAATTGATTTAGATTGACAGTAAAGTTACAGATAGTACAGAACTCTTGTGTCCCCCTTACCCAACTTCCCCTATTATTAACATCTTACATTAGTATTTACTTCATATTAACGAATCAATATTGATGTATTATTATTCACTGATGCCCATGCATTTAGATATGATGTCTCCTTAGGCTCCTCTCAACTGTGACAATTTTTCACTTTCCTTGTTTTGACCTTGAAGGTTTTAAAGAGTGCTGGTCAGCTATTTTATAGAATATTCCTTAGCTGGGATTTGTCTGATCTGATGGCCTCCCCCTCCTTTTTTTTTTTTTAATGCAGCTGAGACTAGCTCCCTTCTCCACCAATGGAAGATGGGAACAGCTCTGGTTAAGCCTGAGGTGAAGCAAGAAGAGCCCCAAGGCATCTCTCTGGAATGCCGCAGGGCCTGAGAAATCCAGTCCAGAACAATCCCTCATTTATAGACCAGGAAGAAGCTGCTCTCCCAGCCTCCACTCCCCTTTTCTGGTCAGGATCCACCCCCCTACCACCACCACCACCTCTTTCCCAGGTGAATTTCCTGTCCTGCAGACAATCTCTTATTGTTCTGAGCTCCAGCCCCTGCCCTGCTCCTTGTATACCCTCGAATTCATCATTGCTTCCCAAATACATTTACTTTCAGATCCTCTGGCTCAGCCAGATGGGTCAGTGGATAAAGCATTACTTTGAGGAGTTAGCCAGAAAAAATACACATGCAGGGTCTTGCTTTACCATTTAAAGGGCTCGTGAACATCCCAGAATGAGCCACAGATGCTGGTGAGGAACCCCTGAGACAGGGCAGTATGTGGGATACACACACTCTGGGTAAAATTGGAGGTGACAAGTCTCCCTGGTTCTTTATATCCAGAATGCTCGGGTTTGGCCAGACCCAGGCCCTGGTCCAGCAGACATAGGCTAAGCCTGCTTTGGCCTCTTACTACTATAGTCTCCTTGACAAGTCCTCTGTACCTCTCCTTTACTCTCTGTAAAATGGGGGTAATATCAAACTTAGAGGTGGTGCTGAGCCCAGAACAGTGTCTGGCCAAGCTCAATAGCTGTTGGTACGATTGCTGTAATTATTATAGCCATTGTCGTTGTTATTATTGTCAGGCATTGGCAACACAGCCTGCTTCCTATCTCCTGTGCAGTTCTCACTCACTGCAAACCATGGATGGGAAGACAGCCCGACCTAATGCTTTCCTAGGATCCATATCATTGGAGGCTCTGACCAAAGAGGAACATTTCTAAGTCAGCTGAGGCCCAACAAACAGCTCAAAAGTCAAAATAACCTTAAAGCAAGGGGAGGTATTGGGCCTCATCCAGGTCACCTTGGTGGGAGACAGGGCTCTTAGGAAAGTCTGTGTTAGGTAGCTAGATAGAAAGGAGCAGGTCAGGGCTAGGTTGGGATGCACCTGAGGGAAAGGTAAGCAGGCCCTCGGGAATGGAAATACCTGACTCCCCACCCAACTGAGGCTAGAAAACCACAGGGATCTCAGGAGGCTGAACTTCCTCATGCATGAGCCCTGCAGGGCTGTGCTTGGGCACCGTGGGAAAGTTTCCAACATGGCAAGAATAGGCAGATGCACTAAACTGTGGTGGAAAAGAGACCCTGCCCTCCCAGGGCATATGGATGGGGGAAGAGGTCCAGATTGAACAAAACCACGAGGAACACTCACCGCTGGTTTGAGGAGCACTCACCACTGGTTTTCTACTCTGGGAAACGACCCCTTCCAGGCGTTTCTCTGGAACATACCCCTTCATTGTATGCTGTTTCTCACTCCTGGAAAGGGACCGCTCCTGACTCTCTGGAACAAAACCCCTTATTCATGACCTTCTCTTAAGCTGTACCCCCATCTCCCTAAATAAACCTCTTATGCTCCTCGATTTGTGCTTTCTGGTTTAAAGCTTTCTCATAGAAAAGGCAAAAACCAAGGAAGAGATCGCATCCTATAACAATTTATTTTGAGGAGAGATTATTACCCTATAACACGAGCAGTGTTTTTTAAACTGCAGGTTGCAGCCCATTAGTGGCTATTGGAATCAATTTAGTGAGTCGTGACCAGCATTTAAAAAGAAGAAAAAGAAAAAAAAGGAAAGAAATATATTGGGTTAGAATAGAAAATATCAGAGGGCATCACTTGGGTACTGTGAGGTCTGGCCATGAGGTCATGCCAGAGGAGGATAGAGAAGAAAGAAAGAAAATGCTCCCTGGCCATTGCCCTGCCCCAAGATGACCTGGCCACTGGCACACCAACCAGCCGCTTACGTGACTACTCTGTACCCCTTCCTTGCCCCATAAAACACTCCTAGCCTGTAAGGAGGTGGACTTCTGACTCTCGAGGGCTCTACTCCTTCTCACCCCCTTCAGCTGCCTCCTTCCAGGTTTATTCCTGAATAAAACCTTTCCCTTACTGTCGGGCCTGCATTCTTTGACCTCATATACCCCAACAATCACTTTGAGAAAGCACAAAATCAGTTCAAGAAATTCATTTTGCATGTACAAACGCACTGTGTCATGCTGTAAAATGTCCTGTGGTCGGTAGACCAAAAGTCTGTGAGCCACTGTGCTAATGTGTGTGGTAGAGTGAGGTTCGGGGAGTGCTTATCAAGCCCACCCCAAGGAACAGAAGAGAAGGGAGTGTTTTAATGACCCAAGGGGACAGAGCTGTGAGGCAAGGACTATGAGTGGAAGGTGCTGCAACCTTCCTCACCCCACCCCAGGCCCTGCCCATGCTCAGGTTACTGTGGTGTCCTTTTCTGGCTTCTTTTAGGTGTTGGCAGTTTAAACAGCTGAAATAGCAAGGGCAGCTGACTGGGGGCAGGGGCGGCCAGTGCAGGTGGATGGTGGGGACCCACAGCTGAATACCGTCTTGAGCAAATTGTTTTTCAGGTACTGCTTGATGTTCAGTGGTTAAAAAAAAAAAAAAAAAAAAAGGAAAGAGGTGAAAGTGTGTGTCACATCTATGGTTCTATAAAGCTTTGACTTAACAAAGCCCCAAGGACTAAAGGGGGAGGTGTCAGAAAGAGGGCTGCTTGGGTCTGAGAAGACAGCACCTGCTGCCCTGAGGGGCAGAGTCTGTTCCCCAGGACATCCTCCCCCACTTGATCTTCCTTCATCTCTGCAGCTCACCAACCTCATCGCCTCCCAGCGGACTCTTGAATCCAGCCTCGACAAGTAACTTGCGTTCTCGAATCACCACAAAGCCGCCCTCCCTTGCTCTGGCCCCCAGCGTTTTGCACAGATTTTCTCTTCTTGGAACCTCATCAGGCCTTGTCCTCCAGGTGCCATCTTAGCAGTCACTTCCTATCTGGGACACTTCCTTGAGTAACCAACCCCCTGCTGCCCATTAAGGCCAATCTCTCCAGGCAGGACCTGGTCTGGCTGGCACCTGGTTGTATTTCCACTGCCTACTGGAGCACCTGGTGATTTGAGGGCTCTTTTGGTTCTTTTGTTTTGTTTTGTTTGCAGAGTTGAGTATGGAACCCAGGGCCTCCTGCATGCCAGGCCAGGGCTCTGCTACATCCTCAGCCCCCATTTGCTTTTTATTGAATGCACAGGTAGAAAAGAGTGGCATTCCCTGGGCATCAAATCATTCCAAGAGTGTGAGCCATGAGGAGGTCCAGGATTTGCAGATGGAGGGACAGGGACATATCTGAGTTGCAGTGGCCAAGAAACAGCAGGAGTCAGAAACCTGCGCTGCCCAGTGTGGCAGATGGGAGGGTGGGGCATCTGTGCTGCAAAACAGGTTGTGGCTGCTCCCTCAACTTTTACTGCCCTGGCTGTGCGTGGGCTGCAAGGGCCCAGCTCTGTCCTCAGGGCACATCAAAGGAACTCCAGGACCTTTGACTCCAAGTTCAAAGGTGGGAAAGAATAAGATGCATCTGGAGCGTGGGAAAGAGATTGGGGTGGGGGAGCATCACCCAGAGTCAGATGGACAAGGGGCAGGTGTTGCAGGGGACTCAGGGGAGAGACTACCAGAGAGAGAGAGAGAGAGAGAGAGAGAGAGAGACGACTATAACCACTACTCTGTATTCCACGGGGAAAAAAAAAGAAGAAGAAGAACATCACTTTCATCAGATTCTCAAAAATGTTGTGACCAGGAAAGGTAAACAGAGGCTGTGCTGGAGGCTGGAGCAGGTTTGGAGAAGACCATAGAATGGAGGTTCCCGCTTTTTCCTTGAGGAAAACATGTTCCATGGCAAGACTGTGTAAATATTTGAAATCTGACATTTGGGTGTTTAATAAGACTGTCTATCTCTCTGCATGTGAATTAGACATTTTTTCCTTTTCATAGAGGTAGCCCCAAACTTAGTATACATATGCCTGGCAGGTTCTTAGGGAATGGAATTACCTCTTTCTGCAGCAGCTGGTTATTACTAAGAACAGGAACACTAGTCAGAGGCTCTGAAAGAAATAGATCCATCTCCCTGCCCACCTTCCTCTGTGGGAGCCGGGACCTCACGCCATCATGCAGGCCACTGCCAGGTAGGAAGGAAGACTTTGTTCTACTGATGTCTGAGGTGTCAGGATGGGGAGTAGCACAGGCAGGCTCCTTAAAAACATGAACCCATATTTTCACTTCCTGTGTCACATTATTGGTGCTCAGGGACAGTTTGCTGAATAGCAGAGGTGCTGGAGGGAGCCTGCAGCCAGGCTGCAGTGAGAGGTTCATTTCGAGCTCCCACTCTTTCCCTAGAAGCGTCATAGTGTGTGGTGACCATGGTCTGCGGTATTGCAACTGAAGGAGTTAAATGGGCATTGGTCAACTGCTCTGGGAGCATTGCTGTCACACATGACATTATTTTCCTTTGGGAAATGCATTACTAACATCAAGCAATCCACTTTTTCAGAATCCACTTTTCTATGAATCGAGAACCCCTCTGCACCTCATCCCCATTGCTACCCCAGCCCTAAATCCAAACAAAGCTGCATTCTGGTGAGTGTAGGGAAAGGGGCCGGTTCCCACCTATTCTGCATCTCCCCAATCTGAGGTGTGTGCAGTGACTTTGCACTATATCCTACACCTCCTTGCTGAGATGCCACGATGCCCCAGGCGGAAACTGTTCCTTGTTTTCACACTCCTCTGTGTATGCTTGCAGCCCCCAGTAAGTTGTGAATGCAAGAAAGAGAGCGATCACCTCACCGATTCTTAGGAGAAACGAGTTTCCACTCCTTTCCACTTGCACCTTCTCCCTAGGATGTAGGAAGGGTCGGGTGGGAAGGGTACTGGGCAAGAGTGTATAGCTGCCACCCCACAGCACACCTCCTCACCCTTGAATAGGCTGGACAGGACCTTGCTATCCTCTTCCTTCCTTCCATATAACTTATTCTGCCTAATAATCCTCTTGTCTAGTTGGTAAAGAAGGGGCTTCTGCCCTCCACAGTGAATGCTGCCAACAAGGAAAGACTCCATTTACTGAAGACTATGAGTCTTAAAGAATGGGACCTGCTACATTGCATTGTGAGGTTCCAAAAGCATCAGTCAACATAACCTGGTTTTCCTTTAATCTGTTATGCAAACCTATCTTAAGAGTAGCCTGGGAAACAAATTCTGGAGGATATCTTTCAGCCTCCTATATTAGAGTTAGAGCATTAGTTCTCAGCTGGTGACAGTTTTGCCCCTCCACTCCCCTCACCAGGGGACATTTGGCAATGTTTGTAGACATTTTTGGTTTTCATGACTGGAGGAAAGAGTAGAAATCAGAATTTCTGCTAAAAATCCCATATTGCATAGGGCACTGCTTCCGTCCCTGCCACCACAACAAAGAATTACAGAGCTGAGGTTGAAAACCCCTGAGTTAAATGGATAGACCTGGTCTGTCACCATGATGATGCTATCTAGGAAAACAAACATCCAGAAACTGTTTGCAAACCTCATATTTACAATGATTAAAATGTATAAGGGCAAATGACTTGCTTCTGAATTTTATTTCATCTATGGTTTTTCAACAGGTTTCCATACCATGATTTTAGAATTTTGAACTTTTCCTTAAACTGTGATCTCTCACTGTTAACCTTTTTCTTTTTCACAAATAAATTGAGATATATTACTCTGGGCAAGTAATCATTAAGGGAAAGGAAAAACTACAAGTGTATCAAGATGAAGTGTCTGGCTCATTTACAGACTAGCCGTGGCACATTGTATTTTCTGAAAATAACAGGGTCTCACATCTTCCATGTTCTTCTAATGTGACTTTGGCACTCCTCCCATCAAGAGATAGGAACTAGCTTTCCTCCAGCTGAAACTGGGAGTATTTATTACCATGGCACAAATGAGACTATATTAATTCTCAGGCTTGGTTGTAATAGGAACGTACCTTCCTCCTGGTTCACTTGGAACTCAGTTGTCCTAACTGTGAGAAAGCTCAAATAGCTACATGCATCGGTGTCCTGGCCAATAGTTCCAAATGAGGTCCCAGCTGACAGCCAGCTTTAGTCTACATGCATGTGAGAGAGAAAGCCTTAGGTGACTTCTGCCCTCTCCCACTGAGCCACCCATTCTCTCTGAGTCTCCAATGACAGCGGCAGGCTTTTGTGGAGCAGAGAGAAGCTATCTACACTGTGCCTTTCCAAACTCCTGACCCACAGAATCAATAAGTATAATACAATTATTGCTTTACACCACAAAGTTTTAGAGTAATTGTTATGAAACAAAGTAAACATGGAATAGTAATTCTCCCTCTGATACATATAATATCCTGCGATAAAACTTCCAAATCATTATATATCATCGACTTTCAGAAAAGCTGAAAAGTAGTCAGAACCACAAATTCTAAAGCTTCCAGTGTCAAAGCTTTGTCAAATAAGTTGAAAACATCTATCACTCTTCTATCCTGTACCCAAGGCAGATATGACTAATTAATAATAGAAGTCTTTCTTGGGGAGCAGGGATTCAGCTTTCAAATGCTTCTCCATAAAGCTCCTAGAAAAGCACATAAATAAGCCAGAGACTGGGGCAGGCACACAATCTGAAACCTCTTTGCCATCTCCAGTTTTTTGCCAGGGTTGAGGCTGGTTTCCACTGGCTTATCCTCAGACAGAAGGACTTAACTATTGTTTAATCAGGTGCACACAAAGGATGTATGGCTTTGTGAACAACGAATGTATGTTGTGTGCAAAAATTCTGTTATATTAGCTTAGGAGATGACTGTGGTGGCATCTTTTTATCATGGTTTTGGAGAATCTGACCATAAAAGAATAGCAATCTGTTGATGCCAAGAACTTTTATTAAAAACAAATAAACCCAAATCCCCGGTACATCAGAAAAATGTCCCTTCAAAAAAAAAAAAGTGGAAGAACCTAAAAAAAATTAATATGATGAGATGGGCCCATATGTCTAGGCAGATTGAAGATTGCCAACTTTATGGGATAGCTGGAGTGGAATCTTTGATTTTAGTTTGATGAGGTGAGTGCATGGGGCAAGGGGCCATCGGTACATATGTGATTTTTATGTTTGTCCAAAGCACATTATTATAGCAGGTCTAGTGAAGAGCACGAAGTGAATATGCCCTCTCTTTTTCAATTTTTCTGTTGGTGAATTTGATGTCTTCACGCTACAACTGACAGATAAATTTCTCTCTCTCATCTCTCAGGGATTCTGGGAAGCCTTGTTTGTTTTTAAAAGGAATGTAACAATGGTTATTTGAAGGAAATGACTGAGGTGATTGAATTCCTGGGAGGGCAGGCAGGTAGAACACATGACTGAGGTACTTTGTAACCCAAAGATTTCAAGGGTTCTGGTAACAACCCAGTCACCTTACTTTCATATTGTGGCTGAGGATTGAACCCAGGGGCGCTCTACCTCTGAGTTACATCCCCAGCCCTACTTTATTTTTTATTTTGAAACATGGTCTTGCTAAATTACAATGTGCTGTGAGTGTCAAACCTGCAATCCTCTGGTTTCAGCCTCTTACATATGGCATTACATCTGGGAATGTTTTTTTAAAATCATAATTAGCCGTTTTTGAGATAACTGTATATTGTCTTCTGCACCTCTCTGCCTGCTTTCCTATGTTCCTTCTCATTGTCAAAGGCTCCACAATCTCCCTCCATTCTTTCCTCAAAAAACTAACAAACCAGCAAACCCTATATCTTCATGTTTAGATACAGAGGCTGTCCTTTTCTTCTCCAGTCCCTTTTGGGGTTACTATTATCTGTCCTACCCTCCTAGCAAATAGTCTTCTCCTACTAAGAGCTAATGCCAGCTGGACATGGGGCACACACTTGTAATCCCAGTACTTGGGAGGCTGAGACAGGAGGATTGCAAGTTTGCGGCCAGCCTCAGCTACTTAGTGAGGCTCTCTGCAACTTAGTGAGACCCTGTTTCAAAAATAAAGAATAAAAAATAAAGCTGGGGATGTAGCTCAGAGGTAGAATGCCCCTGGGTACAATCCCCAGTACTGCACTCGCAAAAAAAAAAAAAAAGAGCTAATGCCCCATAGGGGCATTATGGGAATGAGAACCATATAAAGTAAAAGCAAATAGACTTAGACATTTTATTTATTCAGAAAACTACATAACCATTAAAATTTCAAACAAGGTAAAAATGTCTATGGACATTAAACTCCCACAACTTTGTGAGATACATATTATCGAGTTCCTTTTCCTGATGTGGACATGGATGGGGTAGGCAGGTCAAGAAGTTACTCAAGGACACAGGATTCAAATTCGGACAGACTTAAGTGCAAAGCTCATACTCTTGACTGCCATGCCTCTCTGCTCCTGTTATCTGTCTTGGCTTAGAAAGACTTAATAAGATGATCATCTGGGCATGGTGGCATACACCTGTAATTTCAGCACGAGAGAGCCTGAGACAGGAGGACTGCAGGTTCCAGGCCAGCCTTAGTAACTTAGCGAGGCCCTCTGCAACTTAGCAAGATCCTATTTCAAAATTAAAAAAAAAAAAAAAGAAAAAAAGAAATAGGGCTGGGGAAGTAGCTCAGAGGTACAATGCCCCTGGCTTCAATCCCCAGTTCAAATAAATAAGTAAGTAAATAAATAAATAAGACAATCTTTCTTGGGCAGCTTTAAGAAGCAAAGGAAATTTGCCATCCTGGTTCCTGACAGCCAACATTAAAAACAGACTACATGTTTATGACTGTGGCTATTCTGGATCATTTAGCAAATGACTTGCTTTGGAAAGCTGAGGATTCACTCATTTAAACACTAATTTTAAAACATGCATGGAAATTTTTCTTAAGCGTATTATGTAATTTCTTGCCTTCTTAAACTGGATATCCTAAACATAATGTAGCCTTTAGCCTTTCCTTATATACTTGAAGCTCACCATTGTGAGCATTAACTACAGTTAACCAGGCTGTAAGACAGCAATGCCCTCGAGGGCTGTTGAAGTGCATAGGGCTGTTTTTAACCCACATTCTAAGTGGCCCAGACTACTGTGCTATTTGAGTTCTTGTGTCTTTTCACAGATTTTCTGCCATGCCGTCAACCTCTTGGATAAGGACTCTCAATGCTCTTAGTATCGGTTTATATTAGTCCTTCTTGTCCTCTTTGTTTTGCTACTTATAATCTATGGTGGATGTGAAACCCAGATATTTTGGCATATTTTGTCTGGGGAAAAAAATGAATAAATATTCATTGAATGGCTGAGAGGATTTCTTGGGAGACAAGAACATGAATTTTAGTGAGTGGAACATGTAACATCTATTTTAACTTTCTGATTCTCTGAGCCAATAATTAATAAGACTTAGTTAATCAAGGAAAAGAAATATCCATTGGTACCCACCTCACAACTCCCCCCCTTTTAAAATTTTTTATTCACACTGTACTTGTACATGATAGTGGGACTCATAGTGATACATTCATATATGCACAGAACATTGGTCTGTTTCCTTCCCTATGCCTCCCCTCCTCCCTCCCCCAATCCCCTTCCATCACTCTGCTGGTCTCCCTCATTTTCATGAAGTCCATTTTTTTTCCTTTTTCTCTTTAGCTTCCACATATGAGAGAAAATGTGCAGCCCTTGCTTTTCTGAGTCTGGTTGACCTCACTTAGCACAATGCTCTCCAGTTCATTCCATTTTCCTGCAAATGATGTAATTTTGTTCTTTATGGTTGAGTAAAAATCCATTCTATGTATATATGCCACATTTTCTCCTTTCCTTTCCTTTCCTTTCCTTTCCTTTCCTTTCCTTTCCTTTCCTTTCCTTTCCTTTCCTTTCCTTTCCTTTCCTTTCCTTTCCTTTCCTTTCGTTTCTGTGTGTGTATGGTACTGGGGATTAAACTCAGGCGTATTCTACCTCTGAGCTATACCTCCAGCCCTATTTTTTTTTTTTTTAAGAGTCTTGTTAAAGCCGGGCGTGGTGGCGCACACTTGTAATCCCATCATTCGGGAGGCTGATTCGGGAGGCTGATTCCGGAGGATCCGGGTTCGCGGCCAGCCTCAGCTACCTAGTGAGGCACTCCGAAACTTAGAGAGACCCGGTTTCAAAATAAAGAATAAAAAATAGGGCTGGGGGTGTAGCTCGGAGGTAGAATGCCCCTGAGTTCAATCCCCAGTACCATTAAAAAAAAAAAAGAGTCTTGTTAAGTTACCATGTACTGCTGGCCTGACTCAGCCTCCCAAGTACTGCGATTATAGACGTGTGCCACCACACCCAGCTCACATTTTCTTTATCTGTTCATCTATTGATGGATGCCTATGTCGGTTCCATAATTTGGCTATTGTGAATTCACAATCCCCTAAATTTAAAGGAAATTGTCTGGTTGCCACGGTCTCTGCTTCTTTGGTGGCTATGTTTTACATTATTTAACCAAGGTCCCCCCACATCACACACACTACATGTGCCTAACCCAAGGACACCCACACCACAGACTGGCTGGTGACCATGATCAAAAGGTGAGGTGAGCTGTGCCTGGCTAGTCCTAATTCTGGGGAATCTGATTTAGGAAACAAGGCTGGGTAGTTGGAGTGGTATTTGAAACAGAACATTCAAGAGACTTGAATCCCAGGACATCATGATGTATCGTGGGCTGTGTGAACTGATGAAGCCGCAGAATCTCTGAGAAAGGCAACTGGACAAAAGAGAAGAAGCAGATGCGTGGAGAGAGGCAGGGACAGAGACAGAGAGAGTGGCGAGATTCTGTCCATGTGTAGCTTTACTCCAAATGCTATTTTCCTGAGGCAACTTGAGTGGGTCTCTGTGTCTCTCACCCAAAAGAAATCAACTATAGGAATTAATCTCTTGAGAGCTGAGCTGTTAGTGTAACTTCCTGTATTATATCTGGACCCTGTGCCAGCAGAAAAGCCACAGATAATGTAACAATACAAATAAATAACAGTTAAAGTGGGAACACAAAAGTCAAGTGTATATGAAGAAAAAGACAATAGCTAATAGTGACGCCAAAACAGGAACAGCATCCTATTATATCCTGGATAATCAATCCATCAACACAGAAGCAGAGATTAAGAATCTACATGATGACAATGTAAAACAATCAGAAGAAAGCCCTTGAGTCCTGTGAAGGTTCTTCTTTAATTAGGCAATTACAACTTGCATACAACACCTGGTTACCCGTGTGGGTGCACGGATGTGAGCGTGTGTGTGTGGCACCTTTCTCCGGGAGGGGACTGGAGGGGAGAGGTGTGACCGTTCCCATGAGGTCCCACAGCAGCCTGTGTGCAGAGGCACAGCCAGACAGGTGCTCCCCTGGGAGTCCCACCAGGAAGAAAACAGACTGGAGGAGGAAGACAGTCACAGAAATGAGCCGAGCAAGAAGCCAAGACTCATTTCTTGCCTGTTGTTGGTGTCTCTGGAGAATGTGGCTCAGACGATGCTGTTACCTCTGTAGAGGTGAACGGGGCCCACCGTTCTCACACCATTAGCAGGTAGACCTGAGATCGGGAACAGATGGACACATGTCTTCCCTGTGCACTGCATGTCACTCAAAGCCTCTGGCCTCCAGGGATTTCTGAGCGATCATCCTGGCCTCCTCGATGAGGCTGAAGAGAGGGAGGTGGGGCTGGTTTCCAGCTGGTGAAGACCGGGGTTCTGGAGAGAGAGGAGCATTGCTGGAAGAGAAAGGCAGAGGCCAGGCTGAAAGGAGGCCAGGGGTGTCACTGACAATGAAAGAGAACAGGTCCAATTAGAAGGACTGGGTAAGATGACAAACAAAAATGAGTAGCAAGACGGATGCCTGGGAGAGGTGAGGACAACACAGCAAAGAGTGAGGGACCCAGGGCTGAATTAATCAGGTCAGCAGCTGGAAACAAAGAGGCTATGCTGGAGGCCACCCACTCACCTAGAGCAGCCAAGGCCAGGTGGGCTGAAACCTAACAGCCAGACACCGACACCTTAAGGGAGAGAGACCAAAGGAGAAGGAGAAAAAGAAGGGTGTGGGGGGGGCTTAAGATAGGCAGATGGTGGTGGAATGGGATCATTTAAAAGAGCACCACCAGAGTTAACAAAATGTGGCCCAGACAGTTAGTATCTCCCCAGAAAACTACCCTCATATAACAAAACAAAAATCACTATCAAAACCTACAAAAATAATTGAGGTAATCCTCATGAAACAAACGAAAGGATTTCACAAGATCATGGTTGGCGTCAGCGACCTTGGTTCTAGATTCTGGAAACTAAATTTGCATTGTTCTCGGTGGCCTTACCAATTCCCCTGTGGCCCCTGGGACAACAAATTTTGTAAAACTGCACCCTGGTCCAGCATAAATAGGAGAGGAGAGTAGTATAGCCTATCTGTCTGTCCCAGGGGCTTCAAGGAGGATTGCTAAGTGTTCAGGGGTAAACAGGATGAGGGAAACCCTGGCCCGACACCTTCACACTCTAAGTGTGAGAGGATGGAGGTGTGTGGGTCCTTCCCCAGAGACACCTGCTGTCACTGTCAGTGCTGGACTACTTGAGCCTTCGGCAACATCTGAGACAGAGGGCGATGCCCTCCTTCACAAAACATGTCTCTCCTTGATCTGGGGATAGCACCCTTGTCTGGGTTTTCTCCTTTCTTCCTCCACAGATGCTCATTTGAGAAGCCTCCCTACCCTGCCACTGCCCCCCTCCCCTTGAGCCAGTCTTGCTATGCTGCCCAGGCTAGTCTCAAGCTCCTGGGCTCAAGTGATCCTCCCATCTCGCCTCCTGAGTAGCTGGGACCTACAGGTGTGCACCACTGTGCCCAGCTTTTTTTTTTTTTTTTTAATGGAAAATTCCAAACATTTATGAAAGTAGAGAAAACAGTAAAATAAATACCCCTGGGCCCATCAAGCTTTCACAACAACCAACTCAGAGCCTGTCACCTTTGCCCTGGACCCTGAGCGCCTTTCTCCCCCACAGGCTATTTGGAAGTAAATCTCAGACATCATGTCACATGTAAGCACATCAGCATCCATCTCCAAGGACGCCATCCTCTTCAAAGTCACAACCTCAATTAATCACTAATGACACTCCCCCGTAACCACCCCTCTACAGCTTCAAATACCTCGTCAGCATTCCCTGTTCCCTAATTGTCCAATAGTTGTGTGTGTGTGTGTGTGTGTGTGTGTGTGTGTGTGTGTGTGTGTGTGTTTTACTGGGGATTAAACCCAAAGGTGTTCTACCTCTGAGCTACACCCCCAACCTATTTTTTATTTTATTTTGAAACAAGGTCTCACTAAGTTGCTGAGGGTCTTGCCAAATTGCTGAGCCTAGCCTCAAACCTGTGATCCTCCTGTCTCAGCCTCCCAAGTACTGGAGTGCCACCACACTCAGCTTACATAACATCCTTGAAATGACAAAATTGTAGATGGAAAACAGATTAATGGTTGCCAGGGTAACATGAGGGATGGTGAGAGGAGAGTGTGTGACTCCAAAGGATGGCAGGAGGGACATCGCGTGGTAAAGTAGCTGTACAATTCAACTGCTGCGGTGGTCACGTGACTCTACACACGATAAAAGAGTATATAGAACTTTATGCACACATTTGTGCCAGTGTCAATTTCCTGATTGATGTTGTATTATTTTTATGTAGGTTGTGGCCACTGGGGAGGGTACAGTAGAATCCTCTGAACCCTCTTGGCATCTTCATGTTAACCTATACTCTATTTCTTACTTTGAAGGAAAAAATATAGTGCTTACTTGTGCAATTAAAATCCAGCTCACAGCTAAGCTGCATGCTGTACTATGATAACTTCTCCTTTCTCATGTAACATTTCTCTCCCAGACTTAAAAACTGCCTCATCTTATTTGTTTGGATTTGTTATTTACCTAGTATTAATTCTTCCCAACAATGGAAGAACTGTCAACTCCCCCTCCTACAGCACCTGAATATATTAGGAAACCCATCAGTTCACTTTTTTAATTACAGCACCTCTCCTGGAATTCTGCCCTCCAGCTCCAATCTGGGCTTGCTGCTCTCTGGGCTGATCCTGCACTCATCTACATTGGAAAGTATCTTACAGTTTACTCACCAGAATTTAAGACTTTACAGGATGCTGAGATGGCGCAATATGTAATTTTTCTTTGTCCTGATTTTGCTGTAAGTAACTTGTATTACTTGTGTTATGCTGTCATGACATTCCTTATCATGGAAAGAGAGAGGAAGGCATACTGACCAGGAAAAATATAGGTCTTCCTGATAAGATGCTTGAATACATGCATGGAATTCTGGGGACTATCCGGTCAGGCCTGTGACTACCTCCACCTGACAGGGTTCCTGTGCTAGCTGGAAGCCCGCAGTGGCTCTGGTCCCAGGCTCTCTGTGGGCAGCTCGAAATCACAGGTGCTCAGAGCAGGTCTTCCCCTTCTCCCTGTTTCCCTCCTCTTAGTCCCTTATACATTATTTGTTTTATCACTCTGTCTTCCTTTTATCACTCTAGCCTTCTGTATGGAGGCTAGCACCTCCATACAGGTGCTAGCCCCAGTTATTGGTAATTTTTAGCAAACAGATCCTTTGGCTGGATGTGGAGTGGGTACGGCAGAGAGCTTTGGATCCCAAAGCTAGAAGAAGAATAGAGGACAGCAGAGGTCTGGCCCCAGACCCGAGTACTTACAGGCCAAATAGGCCTATCTCATTACCAAATTTAACCTCATTCGGATTCTCTCACATCATATTAGACCAAAGAAAGACTCTCTTATTTTCCTCCCAGACGTGGGTTATTTTATAAAAAAACAAAAAGCAAAACAAAACAAAACAAAAATACCTTCTACTAGGTACTAGAAAAAGATGGAGAAAGGAAATTCTACTGAAATTAGGTTTAAAAAAAGAGAGAGAGAAAGATGTTTTGGGCTGAAAGGAAAGAGGCCACTGCTCATGTCTACAGAAGGGGCGAGCTTGATAACATACCTCTTCCTCTCAAAATGAAGCATGGTGCTGTGTCCCTCCTCTGAGGCCCAGAGGAGCGGCACCCACTGTCTCCATAGCTCCCCATGCAGGATGCTCCCTTCCTCCTGGCAAGCTCCTGTGGATGAGTGTGGCATCTCAGAAGTGTGTACAACAGACCTTAAAGAGAAGCACTGTGAATTCAGCCTATCAGGTGGAAATGAGCCTCACAGGCTCAGAAATTCTGAGACAAAACCCCCTAAAGGAACTACAGAGCAAACTGATTTTTCTGTTGCAGATTTTTTTGTGAGTGGGTTTTCTGCCTCCTGGTAAAATGAAAAGATGTTTAACAGGTTCCGAAATTCCCCAGGCTGGATTTGTTTTATGTTCAAGACAAAGCTATTCATGATATTTCAGGTAAATCATTCTCCATCTTCTACAATCTTCCAAGGTTCTTAAGTATACTAAAGCATTTCCCAGGATAACGATCTTCTAAAGTACAGCTCACCATATAAAGGGATTTCCCCCCCTACATTAATCTCTTAGTTCCTCTTAATGAAATGTCATGATTTAAGTGCAAAAGTCTCTGGGAATCCCTTGGCAAGTTCAAGTGTTTTGAATTTGCTCATTTAATTTAAGAAATAGTCTACAGACCTATGTAGAAGACATAGCAAACATTCACTTAATATGTGGTGGACTTTCTTAAGGACATAGAAGACCCTGGAACTCCTTAATTTAATCAGAATGCCCCTGTACAGATAGCCAGCAAGGGCAGCTGAAAGCAACTCCCTGTGCTTGTATAAGATGAGAAGAGCTGTGATTTCACTGTGGAGGCAATACAAGGGCTGGGTACATCCCCAAAATCTAATTAGAAGTGGAGACAGAGAGCAGATCTTTTCACCATAAATGAAAAGTTTGTTAAAAAAAAAAAAAAAAAAAAAAAGTCCCTACATTAGGATTCTCTCTCTCTCTCCTCTCTGAATTTAGCAATCACTTGTATAAAAAATTGTTAGTGAAATTTTGTTCTGCTGAAACATTCAGAGTTTTCATTTAAAAGCCCAGGAAGTGAGAGCCTAATGGCCAAAAACATGAATCACAGGGAAGGGATGAACTATTCATCATTTCTTGAATTTTATTTTTGTGCCAAAAGTTGTGCTTCGATGACAGAACAATGTCGATAAATTTAGAGGCCGTAAGCCCCCTTATGTTAGCCAATATCTTTTAAAATAATACAGAATTTATTTTCTCTCTCCTTTCCTCCTAGTCCTTCTCTTCTTCCTTGCATCAGAACCTCTTGGTTCTCCAGGACTCATCTCTTCTCTTTTTTCTGAATCTAACAGAATGGTGATCTCTTGGTTTTTATCTCACCTCCTTTTTTTCTGCTTTAATTTTATTTATTTTTCTTTTTCTTATTTATTTATTTATTTTGGTGGTACTGGGGATTGAACCCAGGGGCATTCTATCTCCAAGGCACACTTGTAGCTCTATTTTATTTTTTATTTTGAAACAGGGTCTCACTAAGTTTCAAAGGGTCTCACTAAGTAGGTGAGGCTGTGAACCTGCGATCCTCCTGTCTCAGCCTCCTAAGTCGTGGGATTACAAGCATGCATCAACACATCTGGATCATTTTATTTTTTATGATGGCACATGCTTGTAATCCCAGGACTTGAGAGGCTGAGACAGGAGGATAACAGGTTTGAGACCAGCCTCAGCAACCTAGTGAGATGCTGATTCAAAAACAAACAAACAAACAAAAAAATAAAAACTCATGGGGGTGTAGCTTGGAGGCAGAATGCCTCTGGGTTCAATTCCCAGTAACAAAACAAAACATTTTTCCCCCTGTAAGGATATAAAAAGGAACTCTAAATTCAGGTTATCTCTATGGAGGTAGGGAAGGGCCAGGGGGGACTTTTTAACTTGACTCTCTTTAGCACTATTGAAATTTTGCTTTACTAGAAGAATTTGTTCCTTTTTAATAAAAAAAAAAAAGTTTTCTGATTACAAGTAGTATGTATTACTGTGGATAATTTATAAAACAGAGAAAATAAAAAGGGAAAACTCAAATTTCACCTTCACCCTTTGCTGTGCCTGGTAAGATCTACCTACAGTGTGGGCCCCATGCATGGCTCCAGAGAGGGACCCTCAACTTCTGCAGTGTGGGAGGGGGAGAAGGGATGGACTTGCAGCTCCAGAAAATGGCATCCTAGGGTCTAGAGCCTACGGTTTCTCAAGCAATCTACTCTTTTTCAGTCTGAGCTATATCCAGCTAGCCTTCCTGGAACTTCCTGGGCTTCTGCAGAAAAAACTGCCTTGGCACTCAACCTCCCACCACTAATCCCTAGGGCCTTGGCCAGCATCTCTTTAGCATGTCAAATCTGTGACTGTCATCTGTTTGCTTTCAAGCTTCTAAAATATTGTTGACATAGCCAGTGTCCTCTTGTCTCTTCTCTTGTACTTTAAACTTTATGAGATTTTGCTGTTCATAGAACTTTGTAGACTGGCCCTCCTTCCTTCCCTCCTTCCCTCCCTCCCTTCCTTCCTACAGGGATTTGAACCCAGGGGCATTCTACCTCTGAGATACACCCTCAGCCCTTTTATTTATTTATTTTGAAACAGGGTCTCACCAAGTTGCTGAGTGCCTTGCTAAGTTGCTGAGGCTGGTAATTTAGAATTTGTAATCCTGTATCAGCTTCCCAAATTCTGGGATTACAGACATGGTCATCATGGAAGGCATAGGGTTTTCCAAATGAGAAGTAGGTGCATTCAACTTGACCTTTTTTAGGAGTGCCTATATATAGTGCTTGAAATATTTAACAATATTTTAAATGACTGCATAGCAACTTGCATATAAATGTGCCATGATTTAACTTGTCTTTTGTAGGTTTTGCCTATGTTATTTATTTCCTTAAGATAAAATACTAAATGTGGATTTTTTAGGCCTAAAAATATATGAGCAATTTAAGGACTTTTTGCAGATACTTATACACATTGGTAGACTGTCCATTTAAATGTTCCCAGAGGATTATGGGAGTACCTCTTTCCCCTTCCCTCTCCCTGTGAGCCAGCAAGGTCTCTGGGCGCTCCACTTTCTCTTGGATTTTCTCTCCTGGAAGAGTCTGCCTCAATTCTGCATGACTTCTCTTCTTTGGCTTTTATTCCCTACGTACAGCTCCTCTAGGCCTCAGGGAATCAGTGCTTGCTCTGAGATCACCTGACTAGGGTTGGAATGTACTTAGGAAGCATCCTTCAGGGCTCCTTTGCAGCTATGTTTTGCATTTTGCATTTAGCCTGGGTTTCCACTGTGGCTATTTTGTATCAAACCTTCCTCAGAGCCGGGCGTGGTGGCGCACGCTTGTAATCCCAGCATTCGGGAGGCTGAGACCAGAGGATCCGGGTTCGCGGCCAGCCTCAGCTACCTAGTGAGGCCCTCTGCAACTTAGTGAGACCCGGTTTCAAAATAAAGAATAAAAAATAGGGCTGGGGGTATAGCTCGGAGGTAGAATGCCCCTGAGTTCAATCCCCAGTACCGCAAAAAAAAAAAAAAAAAAAAACAAAAAAACCTTCCTCAGGATACAGTGTATGTTGCCATACTGTTTTTGCTAATCACTTTGGTGGTGAAAAGACGATTTGTGTCTTATTCTTAGGCAATTGCATGACTAAATCTGCTGCTGATTTGGCTGGTCTACTCTAAAAAGAGAGCTTGATAAGTTCAAAAACTAAGTAAGTGTGTGTTTTCTGCAAGGTAGAATGCTCTTATTTTTCAAGCTGCTAAATCTTTCACTGTAAACTTATTGGCTTGAGGGTATTAGGGAAGTGGGGGAAGAAGTCTTGGGCAGTGTGCAGTTCAGTTTGGACTCACCCTCTCCTGTTTCAGACAGCATGAAGAATCCCTGAGGACTTTCTAGTACACTTCTAAACCATGACTCAAACAAAGTTTGAGGGTCTTCCATGTAGTCCCCCGCCCTGCTCCTAATTCCATTTATTTTTCCAGTAAAGAAAGTACCACCAGTTCTGTACCCCTTAATGTTTGAAGTCACGAAACAGTATTAATTTTATTTTTTCATGATAACATCACAAAAGCCAAAAGATGGAGTTAATAGACTCCATGAAATTCATTCTATGCCTTTTTTCTTCTGATACTTTTTATGTTTCTGTCATTTTATATTTTCCTTCTCTGCTTGTGTTTGGATTATTTCAGATTGTCCATTTCCATTGTTCACTCTCTTGCATTCTTTTTAATTTTATCTCTCATTAGTTTTTCTACCTTTCTTTCCCTTTCCTTCAATAAGACTATAATACAGAATTCTTCTACTGTCTACATTTTTGCTCTGAATAGTGTCCATTCCCAGTTCCATGCATTTAATAGTTTTCCTTTCCCAATTTTAAAGATGACTAAAGTTTTTTTTGTTTGTTTGTGTGTGTGTGTGTGTGTGTGTGTGTGTGTGTCTTTCTCTTTAAAATACAAATCACTTGGTGCATGCCTGTAATCCCAGTACTTGGGAGGCTGAGACAGGAGGATCCCAAGCTCAAGGACAGCCTCAGCAATGCAGCAAGACTCTCAGCAATCTAGTGAGACCCTGTTTTGAAGTCTAAATACATACATACATCATACATACATACATAAAATGGCTAGGGGTTTAGCTCAGGGGTAGAATGCCCCTGGGTTTAATTCCTAGTACCAAAAGAATGCAAGGTACTTTTGAATTATTTGTCTTGAGGCTGAATTTTTGTCCCTCTGTGAGTATCATACAGTGGCAAGGTTTCTTTTTTTCTTTTCTTTTTTTGCAGTACTGGGGATTGAACCCAGGGGCATTCTACCTCTGAGCTACACCTCCAGCCCTATTTTTCATTCTCTATTTTGAAACAGGGTCTCACTAAGGAGCTGAGGCTGGCTGCAAACCCAGATCCTCCAGTCTCAGCCTCCCAAGTACTGGGATTACAAGCCTGTGTCACCACGCCTGGCATTGGCAAGGTTTCTCAATGAGCCTAAGCATTGCTTGGCCAGAGTTTCTAAAATGCACTGAAGATTCTGCTGTTTTTCCACTCATTTCCCAATGTCCATATACCCTTCTTCCCAATCATTTAAAAAGTTTTATTATTAGCATAAAAATAAGACAGATTTGAAGTATAGATAATAAAAACGGCTGGCATGCGTGAATGCCAGGTACTTCCAGAACTGGACAGCAATCACCTCTGGGAGCCCCACTCTACTGTTACCTTCTCACCGGAGCCCATCCCTGGTCCTATCTAAACTCCACGGTCCTTCACCTTCTCATCTCATTTTTGCTTTATCTTTCTCCTTAGCATTCATATTTTTCATTACTTGGCTTCTTGTTTTTCTCTCTCTGGAATATATGCTCTCTGAGAACGTAGTTTTTTGTGTGCATTGATCGTTGCTGTATCCCTGGCTCCTAGGACAGTGCCTGACATATAGTTGGCCCTCAACAGATGCTTGTAGAATGAATAAGAGAATTCATTTAATCCTCACCAGAGCCTCATATAATGTCTTCTATTATCGTCCTCATCTCCAAGATGAGGAAACTGAGGCACAGAGCAGTTGGGTAACTTGCTAATCTTCCATAGTCTGTAAGTGGAGGAGCTGGTGTTCTGACCCCAGCAGTCTCATTCTATAGCTCTTGCTGTTTGTTTGTTTGTTTGTTTGTTTATTTATTTATTTATTTATTTATTGGTACTAGATATTGAACCCAGGGGTGCTCTACCACAGAGCAACACCCCCAGCCCTTTTTATTTTATTTTCAGACAGGGTCTCACTAAGTTGCCCAGGCTGGCCTTGAACCTTCAACTCCTCCTGCCTCAGCCTCCCTAGAAGCTGGGATTACAGGCATGCACCACCATACCCGGCAGCCCTTGCTCTTCAGCAACTGGTGCCTAGCTATGTGCTACTGATTTGTCTTTTAAAGAAAAAAAAAAAAGATACAGAAACAGTTGAAGTCCCTTCTTTACCCTTGTAATGTCTGCCAGCCCTCCTCTGAGACAAGCCCTGTCCCGAGACTGGCCAGTCCCCGTCCCACCTTCAGGTCTTAGAACTGTCTCCCTGGCACCTTCTGGGCCAGGGTGAGAGGCACCTGGAGGACAGGATCGACACAGTTAACACTCCCCACGTCCACCTTGCAAAGGAGTAGCAACTGCCTTAGTTCCTTTTGCTTTCCTGGCTTTTTTCCTCTTCTACTCACACTCGTTTTTCTAGCTGAAAATAGAAAACGTTATCAGATTGGAATAGCAGCTCTTCTTGCTGTACCCCCACCCCCACCCCAAAGACTGGATGCATTTGGGCCTCGTCAGAAAGCCATCTGCTGTGTGCGCACAGACCTGTTCAGAGCCAGAAAAAGAAAACGAAGGAGGGGGAAGCCCTGGCTTACTCATCTTAAAACCAAGCGCTGTGGCTTGCCAGCTCCTCGGCTCCTACCACCAGCTGAGCTCGGGCGGGCGCTGCCCGGGAGCGCAGAGCGCGGGCACTGCCGTGCTGTGCGCCACGACCTTGCACAGCTCTGCTGCCAAGAAGAAGACGCTGAGCACACAGGAAGGAGGCTCCAACTCAGTCCTCTGTGGAACACGGCCTGTGGCCTGCTGCCTGTTTCGAGGCTGCCCTCATTACTGGATATATTAGACTCCTTGTCATTACTGTCCTGCCAGACCTCGACAGGCTTGGTCCAGAGCTATCATGGAAAGAAGCTCAATCCCCCGAGCACTGCTGCTGCCCGAGGAGGAACCCCCTTGCACTGCTGTAGACCTGCAGACCTTCCACCAAGGACAGCTGCTCATGGCTTCTGCCCACATGCTCCACCTCCACTTTCCCTCAGGCCCCAAAGCAAAGTGGGGTGACAGCGGGAGAGCCCATCCAAAGTCAAATCATTTCATACACTTATGAACACTTAATACTTTTTTAGCTGGATATAGTGGCACATGTCTGTAATCCCAGTACTTGGGAGGCTGAGATAAGAGGATCATAGGTTGGAGGCTAGCCTCAGCAACTTAGTGAGACCCTGTTTCAAAATAAAAAATAAAAAGGGGCCGGGCGTGGTGGCGCATGCTTGTAATCCCAGCATTCGGGAGGCTGAGACCAGAGGATCCGGGTTCGCAGCCAGCCTCAGCTACCTAGTGAGGCACTCCGCAACTTAGTGAGACTCGGTTTCAAAAATAAAGAATAAAAAATAGGGCTGGGGGTGTAGCTTGGAGGTAGAATGCCCCTGAGTTCAATCCCCGGTACCGCAAAAAAAAATAAAAAAATAAAAAGGGCTGGGAGTAGCTCAGAGGTAGAATGCCCCTGGGTTCAATCCCCATAACACCCCCCCCCAACACACACACACACACACACACACACAATGTTTAATACTTTAAATAACTAAACTTTAATGTCTATATTTTTAAATGCAAAAGTAATATAGCTTGGTTGTAAACATTTAAGTAATACAAAGGAAGTTAGAGGCCTTTGTTATCCTACCACATATATAGTTGTTGAAAGTTTGTTTTTCTTTGTTTCATTTTTTATATTGGGGATTGGTAGGGGAACTCTACCTCCAAGCTACACCCTAGCCCTTTTAAAAAGTATTTTATTTGGAATTAAGGTCTTGTTAAGTTGCTGAGGACTCGCACCACTGCACCCAGCTAAAAGTTTGTCTTAGAAGTTTCCACCATTTGTACACTTTTATTCATATATAACTTATAGCACTCTTTCCTTTCCATAACAAGGACTCTCCTATCTCACCTCTAGATATTTACTTTTTTTATTTTATTTTTTTAAATTGGTGTATTGTAATCGTACATCTTTATTAGGTACAAGTTGATAAAGCATACATGCACACATTTCTCATTTAACCCTTCCCCAATTCCCGCCCCACTCCCTCCTCCTCCCTCCTTCTCAAGTTCAGTTTAGTGACTGACTTTGATGTGTTCGTGAAAGTACATCATGTGCTTTAGGGTGTCCCCCCTCCCCCTATGACCTTCCATTAAGTCAAATTCTTTGCTCATCTAAGGTTTCTCCTTCATCTGGAGTTCCTCTTATGTCCCATTTTCTCCCTAGCTTCCACATATTATGGAGAGCATATAATTTTTTACTTTTTGCGACTGACTAAACTTAACATGTTTTCCAGTTTCATCCATTTTCCTGCAAATAACATGATTTTGTTCTTCTTTATGGCTGAACAAAATTCCTTTGTGTACATATCCCATAGTTTTGTAATCCATTCATCTGTTGATGGACATTTTGGCTGGTTCCATAGTTTGGCAATTGTAAATTGTGCAACTATAAACATAGATACACATGCATTGATCTGATAGTTTCCGTTCTTTTGGATAGATACCCAGAAGTGGTATTGCTGGATTATATGGTAGGATCATTCCCATTCATCTGAGGATCCTCCATACTGTTTTCCAAAGTGGTTGCACTAATTTGCAATCCCACCAGCAATGTATTAGGGTTCCCACTTCTCCACACCCTCGTCAGCATTTGTTGTTGTTTGTGTTCTTGATGATTGCCATTCTGATTAGGGTTAGGTGGAATCTCAAGGTAGTTTTAATTTGCATCTCTTTGATTGCTAACGATGTTGAACGTCTCCTCATACATTTATTGGCCATTTGTATTTCTTCTTTTGTGAAGTGCCTATTTAGATCCTTATTTACTTAACATCTGTCTTTCCTACCAGACTGTGATGTTCATGAAAACCTGGATCCAGGTCTTTGGAGTTCAGAATGAAGTTCTGCCATCCAATCACACCTCCCTCTCTATGACTGGCAGGAAGTCATGACCATGTCCCTGACCACACTCCCACACGGAGCCTTCCGTGTCACACACCGAGAGGGAAAAATGCTGCATTCTGTTTTGACATTTTTGAGTAAATGAATTAGAGAGGAAAGATGATCATTCGTTATTTCGGAAGAGAAAACAGTGCTCAGGGACTGACTGGTGAGGTTGCTTGTAGAGCAAATTACTCAAGCACGGAGGTCCGCTGTGTGGGCCACTGTGCTAACGGACTCTGGGTAACTCTTGACTAACTGCACAGAATTTGGCTCCAGGAGCTCTGGCAGGTGTGGGTCTCTGCAGTGTTGCCTGCAGGTGAGGCTGTAGATGTGTGCCCTACAGTGTAGCAAGACTCCCCATGGCCATTTTCGACAGAATGACATTTTAGTCCACACTCTTAAGGCTGGGCAGGAAGCCACGAGATTGCAGATTGCCGTGGGTCCAGAGATGCTGGGCCCTGCCGCCACTGGGAAGAGATGGACCTCCCAAGTCACTCTCTTTAATGGTATAATCTTTGTCTTTATTTTATACTCTTACACAGACTTGACTCCTTTATTTTCAGTGAGAACGATTTACTTCAGGGATTTCAACTTAAAGGACATTTGTCTTCCTCCCTCCTGTTCTAATTTTGCTTTAAGCTAGCTCCAGATAGTAATTCTGATGTAGAATAGCTTATGGCAGTCCTTTCAACATTCCTTGCTTTAATTGTAAAAAAAAGAAATATTTTTTTCTCTTTTCCCATTCTTTTCCTTCCCTCTCTTTTCTCCTCCCTCCTATCTTCCTTCCCTTTGCCTGCCCACCTACCTTTGCTTCCTTTCTCTTCTCTTGTCTTATCTCTCTTCCTCCCTTCCTGCCTATATACAGCACTTGATTTTAAATATGGTTTTATAAAGTATTTTGTTCATAAGAGATGTCAGTTCTACTTTTCCCCTCTAAAATTAGCATGCAAAAATGACTTTTCCTGATATTAAAATTTCTTAAAGGCTGCAGATGCATCTCAGTGGTAGAGTGTTTTCCTAGCACGGGCAAGACCCTGTGTCCAATACCCAGCACTCTAAAAGCAAACAACAACAAAAAAGAGTATTTGGAGGTAGAGATGGGAGGATCACAGGTTAGAGGCCAGCCTCAGCAACCTAATGACACCCTGGGCAACTTAATGAGACTCTGTTTCGAAATAAAAAATAAAAAGAGCTTGGGGAGAATCTTGGAGGTAGAATGCCCCGGGTTCAATCCCCAGTACCATCCCCCCCAAGGAAAGAAGAAAAAATACATAAAATATCTTTAAAAACTCTAGTCACCATGAGATTATATGGATACATTATAGATGAGACTATAAAATTAATATTTAGTTCCAAGTATATTTGAAAGTTAAGTACAGTATAAAAGTATCATTTAAAATCAATAGAGAAGAGATAGATTATTCAAGAAATGATGGTAAAAATAAAAAACACTGCCCAAATGACTTCCTCAATAAATGGGATGCCATCATATTGAAAAGTTTCTCTACAGGAAAGGAAATAAATTAAAAGCAGGAAGAGCCCAAAGAATGGGAGAAAATATTTGCCAGGTACTCTTCTCATAAAGATTAATATCCAGACCATATATATGAAAGGACTATATAGTTGAAAGGACTACCATAAGCTATTGTGTGTGTGTGTGTATGTGTGTGTATCAAAAAAAACCCCAATCAATAAATGGGCAAATTAACTAAATAGATATCTCTCAAAAGAAGAAATTAAAATAGACAACAAATATATGAAAAAAATGCTCAACATCTTTAGCAATCAAGGAAATTAAAATCAAAGGTACACTGAAATTTCATCCCATTCCAGTTAGAACAGCAATAATCAAGAATACAATAATAATATAAGCTGGCGAGGATGTGGAAAAATAGGAACACTTATTTACACTGGTGAGATTGTAAATTAATACAGCCACTGTGGAGATCAGCATGGAGGTTCCTGAAAAGGAAGAGAACCACTGTAGGAGCCAGCTATACTCATTGGTATTTATTCAAAAGAACTGAAATCATCATCTTATAGCGATATATGCATACCAGTGTTTATAGCAGCACAATTCACAATAACCAAGTTATGAAACCAGCTAGGTGCCTGTCAATCAATGAATGTATAAACAAAATGTGTTATATACACCCAATGAAATTTTATTCACCCATAAAGTTTGAAGAAAATTATGCTTTTTTGTTTTTTGGAGTTTTTTTCGTGTGTGTGTGTGTGTGTGTGTGTGTGTGTGTGTGTGTGTGTGCATGTGTTTTACAGGAAAATGGATGGAACTGGAGAACACCATGGTAAGTGAAACAGGCCAGACTCAGAAAGTCAAGGGCTATATCTATGTTTTTTCTCATATGTGGAAGCCAGAGAGAAAAAAGGGAGGAAGGGTATTATGTGAAGATAGAAGGGAGATGAGAAGATGGGATGGAAGAAGGGAAACGGAAGGTATTGGAGAATAAAACTGGCCAAATTATGCTATGTTCACATATGAATATCTTATAATGAATTCCACTATTTTGTATAATTCTAGTGCGCTAAAACAAAAACAAACAAACAAACAAAACCCCCAAACAAACAAGAAAATTCTGCCTAGCTATTTGGAAAAAGTAAGCCTGAAACCCAAACCTCATTTTTTAGACCAAAATAAAATTTAAACCAGATGTGGTGACACAGGCCTATAATCCTAGTTCTTGGGAGGCTGAGACAGGAGAATTGTAGATTCCAGAACAGCCTCAGCAAGTAGTGAGACTCTCATCAACCTAGTAAGACTGTTTCAAAAGAAAAATAAAAAATAGGACTAGGGGTGCAGCTCAGAGGTAGAACTCCCCTGGGTTCAATCCTTAGTACCACCACCACCACCACAACAACAAAATAATAATAATAATAATTAAAATTTAAAAATAAAATCTAGAAATATCTTCAAAAGTTCACGTAAAAATTGAAACCATAAAAGTAGTACAAAAGCCGGGCATGGTGACGCACACTTGTAATCCCAGTACTTGGGAGGCTGAGAGAGGAGGATCTCAGGTTCATGGCCAGCCTCAACTACTTAGTGAGGTCCTCTGCAACTTAGTGAGACCCTGTTTCAAAATAAAGAAAAAAAAAATAGCTCGGAGGTAGAATGCCCCTGGGCATTCAATACTGGGTTCAATCCCCAGTACCGTGAAAAAAAAAAAAAAATAGTAACAAAGTCTGCGAGGCTGAGACAAATGTAATCTGCTCTCCAGGCTTGGAAATCTTTGAATTGTCCAACCAGGCTGCCCAGCAAATATCACTGTGGCTGGGCCACTGGCAGAACTTCTCGGAATTGGAATCTTGAAGAAACAGACTCTTCCCATAGAATCTTGAGAGGCTCCAATATACCTCATGGCGATCAAGAGTTTACAGTTTTGCACCACTCCATGAGGCTGTGGGGGAGAGGAGGGTGAGTCTCCATGGAAACTACTGAATTCGTGGAGTCTGAGAGTTTGCAGAGGATCCCTGCAGACCAGGGAACATTAATGACAGGCATGTTGGAAGTGAGAATTTTCTAATAGTCCCTAGTGGTACTAGGGGGCAGAGGAAGGGAACAGCAGTCTACCTTGTCCCTCCAGGCCATGCAGAAACCAGGGGCCATTGACCCCAGTTGCAGTATCCTAGGATAATAAAACACAGCAGAAATTGCAAACACTGGTATTGCTGAGCCTGGGCCTGATTGGCCTGCCAGTTGGTGGATCTCTGCATACTAACTTGATCCCAGCTGACAGGTATAGCCAAACCCCACCCAACGGAAGGCTAGAGATACACAGAACACAGACTGAAGCAGTGGTCTTTCAGGGTGATTACAACAGAATGTGATTACCCATACTGCTGAACTTGTATCCTATTATCTTGGTGACAATCAGGTCCTTAGACATTAACACCCTTTATCTATTAAGACTGCCATGGAGGCTGGCTGACAGTAGGTTCCCTCCACCGAGATCCAGAGGAGCTGCAAGTCAGTGCTCAGGTGGGCAGATCAGCAGGGGCTGATACAGAAACAGATTGCAGCCATGGTCTCTCAGGGTGATAAAGCTTAGCTGAATGTTATAATCACCTGTAACACTGAGTTTGGTTGACAGTAGGTAGCACCCTTATAAAGTGCTGGGGATACTGCAACACTATGCCTCCAATGACGTGCAGCCACAAGAGTGAGGGATGATAGAAGAATAATACAGCTTAGGTAGGTGGAGTCTGGGCCCCTGAAACAGGCAGCCTGCAGGATTTCAAGTCTCCACTGGATAAAAGGGGGTCTCATTGGGATAATAAAGCCTAGGCAGAACATGGAATTTGTGGAGCACAGGATCTTCTGTGACCTCAGTAAAGCACAAGGTATAAGGCTACCTCAGTAACCAGAGCAACAGAGGGGTGAATATCTCTGGAGAATATAAGCTAGGAAAACATCCTAGCAAGCTCAAAATGCCACAACCTCTAATTGGTTCTGTCAGGGCTTTGTGAAGACAAAGGCTGGCACACAGTCAGTGGTTACCTACACCAGTGCTACTTAACTTGAGGTAAATATTTATCTCCAGAACAGGGTACTGTGTAAAGGGAAAGTGATTAGATAAAGGAACTCCACACCGAGAGAGATTGGCAAACACAACAAAGATACATATTTAAGAGTCCTGAAAACATGAGAAAGGAGACCAGCAAGGAAACAATGAATGAGATCCCAAGACTCCAGACTCCACAACAATGGAAATCACAACTCAGAGGTGCAGAGAATGCCAGAAGGAGAATTCAGAACTTGAATTATAGATATTATAAGACTTTAGAAATGAGATCAGAAAATGTCAAATGGATATGAAGGAACATATCAATAAAGAGATTCATATCTTGAACAAGAATCAAAAAGAAGATCTGAAAGAAATGAAGGCTTCAATAAATGAAATAAAAAACTTCAATAGAAGCCAGTCATGGTGGCACATATTGTAATTTCAGTACTTGGGAAGCCAAGACAGGAGGATCGTAGGTTTGTGGCCAGCCTCAGCTACTTAATAAGGCCCTCCAAAACTTAGTGAGACCCTGCTTCAAAAATAAAGAGTAAGAAATAGGGCTGGAGGTGTAGCTCGAAAGTAGAATGCCCCCGGGTTCCATCCCCAGTACCTCGAAAAACAAAACAAAACAAAACAAATCCTTCAATAGAAATCATCACCAGCAGACTAGACCACATGGAAAGCAATCTTACTTTGAGAAGACAGCTCATTCAGAAATAGAGAAGCTCATTCTATAATATAGAGAAGACAACACGACTAAAACATCCAAGAGTTTTGGAATAATTTTAAAGAAGCAAGCCTAAGAAAAACAGGCATAGAAGAGGGTCTAAAAGCTCAAACTAAGGGAATTAAAAATCTCTTTAGAGAAATATTATCAGAGAACTTTCTGAGCATAGAAAATGAGGTGGACACACATGTTCAGCAGAGTTTCAGAACCCCAAGTAAACAAGATCAGAGAAGAACTTCTCCATGCCCTTTAACAAAAAGACTAACATAGAGGTCAAGGAGAGAATCTTTGTGTGTGTATGGGGGGGGGGGGTTACTGGGGATTTAACCCTGGGGCATTTTACCTCTGAGCTACATCCCCAGCCCCTATTTTGTTTTTATTTTTGAAGGGTCTCACTAGGTTAGTGAGTATGACTACTTGCTGAGGCTGTCCTCAAACCTGAGATCCTCCTGTCTCAGTCTCCCAAGTACTGGGATTACAAGGCAGGAGTTACCAAACCTGGCAAGGAGGAATCTTAAATGCATCAAGGCAAAAGGCTGGATGACATTTAGAAGTAAAACAAAAAGGATCACTCCAGACTTCTGAAACCAAGTTGTGAAAGCCAGGAGGGCCTGGAATGATGTATTCCAAATCCTGAAAGAAAACAACTTCTAGCCTAGAGTACTTTATCTAGCAGATATCTTTCAAAATTTATGTTTATAGTACAATGTGTGTGTGTGTGTGTGTGTGTGTGTGTGTGTGTGTATAACTGGGGATGGAACCCAGGGGCATTCTACCTCTGAGCTACACTTCCAACCCTTTTTATTCTTTTATTTTGAAACAGGGTCTCAATAAGTTGCAGATGGCCTCATTAAATTGCTAAGGCTGGCTATGAACCTGCGCTCCTCCTGTCTCAGCCTCCCAAATACTGGGATTACAAGTGTGCTCCACCACACCCGGCTTATAGTACAATTTATAATAACCAAATTATGGAACTAGCCTAGGTATTCATCAACAGAGGGATGGATTATGAAACTGTGGTATATACACACAATGGAATCTTACTCAGCTATATAGAACAAAACTATGTCACATGCAGGAAAATGGGTGAAACTGGAGGATATTATGCTGCGTGAGATTATACAGACTCAGAAAGTGGAGGGTTATATGTTTTTTCTCATATGTGGAAGCTAGAGAGAAACTGGGAAACAAAAGGGACTTCAGGTAAAAGAGGGGAAAACTCCAGTGCTGCCATGGAGGGGGGTCTAGGGGACAGGGAGAGGAAACTTGATGAAGGAAACAGTTCAAATAATGCTACGTGTGTATGGAATTATCAGTGCCAATCTGAGTAACACGCATGGGGAAGGGGAGGGAGTGGGGGGGATCTGGAGGGAATCGCACCAAGCTCTGTGTGCATGCTTGTTCCTACCACTCTGAACCTCATTATGATGTATAATTACAGTGCACCAATAAAAATATACTTAAAAATTTTTAAATGTAGATGGGCATCTTATTTTTAGTACTTAGGTCTAAGTCCCAAAATAATTTTTCCAGAATTGTCCAATGATTCTGTTCTATAATATTAATCATTATACACAGGCTTCAATATATTCACATAGTGAGAGAACACTGAAAAATAATATATATTTGAAATAATGAAGAAAAATCATTAGACAAAAAGAATTTTAAGATGGAATAGGAAGGGCAGACCCCCCAAATGGAGGCCATTTGTTTTGAAACCCTGATCTAAACCTAAATATTTAGATTAAATTTGGTTAGTTTTTTTTTTTAAGGATGAGTCCACTTAACAAAATCCCTTTACCCCTCAAGTAATTATTTTTAATGTCAAGGTATTTTATTCCTAACACAAGCCTCCCACCCCTCTCCTTTTTTCCCCTCAACATCTAAGTTGTACCAGCAAATAAAATGACTGATTTAAATTTCAGTTTTACCTCCTTTCCTCTCAGCCCCAGAGATGCTAATAATGTGCCCTTAAAGCCAGGTGTGGTGGTGCTGGCTTGTAATCCCAGTATGTGGGAAGCTAAGACAAGAGAAGTGCAGGCTCGAGGCCAGCCTCAGCAACTTAGTGAGACCTTGTCTCAAAATAAAATAGGCCTGGGGGGTATAACTTAGAGGTAGAATGCCCATGAGTTCAATCACTAGTATCACTCACTCTCTCTCTCTCACACACACACACACACAGACACATACACATGTTATGTGCCCTTTCATGTTTGCTTACAAAGCAGAGCACTGCGTCATAACATCATGATGTGATTCAAGTGTGGCCTTCCTTTTGACACTAATCATTCCAAGTTGAAAGGAAAAGGACTTGTGTACGCTGAGTTTAGATAGGATGTCTTTGAAAGCCCAAAGTTACCACAGATTTTTGGACTCAAAATGAAAAGGCCAATGAAGCATCCTGTAGGTTTTCATTTCTAAACAAATACCAGTTTCCATAAGCCACCAAGTCCTTTCTTATTATCAAAGTAGAAAAGGTCCTAGAGGCCAAAAAGTGATACAACCAGTGTGAGTCATGCCCAGCCGTGGCAGGGCCACTTCTGACTCTGACCTCACAAAGATCCACTGTGAGGGAATTTCAAACACCAGCTCTACAAGACCCTGGCTACCGCTGGTTTTTTGTCCTTAAGCACAGGGAGCTCTTGGTTAGTGGCCTACTGGCCTAATAGCTTGTTTGGTGGGGTTTTGGTTTTTAACTTGGGTCTGGGAGTTTGGTTCCTCCCTTCCTCTCCTCTCTTCTCTCTCTCTCTCTCTCTCTCTCTCTCTCTCTCTCTCTCTCTCTCTCTCTCTCTCTCTCTCTCTCTCTCTCTCTCTCTCTCTCTGTTTTTTAGCTAGCATTGTTAGTTGGTGTTTCCATTTCTGATGTGTAGTGACACTAGTGAGACAAGGCCAGGCTGGCAGTGCCTCCCAGCCAGCTCTTTCTACAAGGAGACTCTCATATACCACTTTGAGTTCTTGAGGGGCATTGGCCAGGGAAGCTTTTTTTCTTGAGGGGCTAACTGGCCCACCATATCCTCACTGGGACAGAGGTGGATGTAAAAGTCTTGCCAAAGGTAGAGTAAAAGTCACCCCCCTTCTTTTATTTTGGTACTAGGGATTGAACCCAGGGACATTCTACCTATGAGCTACACTCCCAGCCATTTTTATTTTGAAATGGGGTTCTTGCTAAGTTGCTGAGACTGGTCTTGAATCTTCGATTCTCTTGTCTCGACCTCCCAAGTATTGGGATTACAGGAGTATGCCACCAAGCCCAGTGAAGCTCCCCTTCATTATATCTGAGCTGGATATAATGACGAGTGTGAAGCACCCAAATGTGATCCAGCTTTTTCACATTATCAATGCCTTTGACAACATCTACTTCATCATGGAGCAGGGGACAGCAACTGCACCGCATCCAGGAGGCTGGTGGCATGCAGGAGGACGCAGACAGGACAGTATTCCAGCAGATGACGTGCGTGATGTGCTATTGCCACGAGAAGGGCTTCCTGCACAG
>PVLC010002967.1:0-104864 GCA_004027655.1 Graphiurus murinus
GGTACTGGGGATTGAACTCAGGGGCATTCTACCTCTGAGCTATACCCCCAGCCCTATTTTTTATTCTTTATTTTGAAACCGAGTCTCACTAAGTTGCGGATTGCCTCACTAGGTAGCTGAGGCTGGCCGCGAACCCGGATCCTCCGATCTCAGCCTCCCGAATGCTGGGATTACAAGCGTGCGCCACCATGCCCGGCTCCCTGATACTCTATTATACAGACAGAGTTGATACATCATGGATGTCTTGTATTACCAATTCTCTATGACTGTGCATCTAATCATGAACTGAGCATTTACTTTGGGGCTAGAAGCCAAATTTTGTATTACATACTTTACAATTCCTTACTCTTATGAAGAAAGAAAGAGAGAGAGAGACAGAGAGGGAGGGAGGGAGGGAGGGAGGGAGGGAGGGAGGGAGGAAGGAAGGAAGGAAGGAAGGAAGGAAGGAAGGAAGGAAGGAAGGTTGGTTTTCAATGAAGAGTAAATATTAATGATCAAGTTGAAGGAAACAGTTCTCCCCTGGCTACTCCCCCTGTCTTTTAATTTTTCAAATTCCATGTGTAATGCTAGGCAAACATCATTTATAAGCTCATGCTTCCTCCGCCCTAGCTGCCCACATACTAAAGAATAACAACATTGTGTTTCAGGTGCTTTTAACAAATTAGAAGGCAATTACTCAGATGATTTCCCATTCCAAGTCACAACAATCTACGAGGTACACAGTAGATATGATTAGCCCCAGTTTTGCAGATAAGGACAACAAACCGGCAAACAAGAGCTGCGAGAACAAGAGGAGCCGACAAAGCCACTGTATTCGAGCTCTCTATAAAAGGTATCTGTAAGAATGGAAAAGGCCAGGGTTATTGGACTTTTCAAAATTAGATTTTCCCAAGAATGACTTCTGATTCAGTGATAGCCAAAGGGAGCAGTTGTTAGAGAGGGAAGTAGGATCATTGGCGGAAAGAGAACAAAATAGAAAAGCAAAAGCCATAAGGTTTTATATTCCAATTTCACAATCCATTTGCCCAATGTGCCTCAAATTTATCATCCATAAATTTAAGAAATTTGATTCACCACTCTTACAAGTGTATTGCAATGTCATTATTGTGTACAAGTGCTGCATAAGATGGATGGTGTGGCATTCAAGAGGTTTTATGCTAGCCATAGAAAACATAAACTCCTAAAAATGTACAAACACAAGGAACTATATATTGTGATAGAAAATCCCGTTGAATATATATGTATATAATCTTGTTGAATATCTCTCTCTCTCTATATATATATGTCTATATCTTTCTTTCTCTCTATATAGCCACTGTATTCAAATATATATATGTATATTTATATATGTGTATTCAAGTATATATATGTATATGTATATATTCAAGTATATATATATATATATATACATACATACTCAACTATTTGAGTATATACATATATATATACTCAAATACATATATATAAAACCATTGTGTTCAAGTATATATATGTATCAAGTATATATGTATATATATATATATATATATATATATATATAGAGAGAGAGAGAGAGAGAGAGAGAGAGAGAGAGAGAGAGAAAGAGAGAGAGAGCGAGAGAGAGAGGGAGAGAAAACTATTTTTGGAAGGTGCATAAGCAAATTAAGAGGCATGCACATGTAATTAATTTCTTGAAGTCACAGAAATATGATAGCCTTCTAATTTGGATAATGTTTCTTCAACTAATTACATATAACTGTTGTTAAAATAATCAATTCTGAAGTGCTCTTAATACTGAGAGTGTCATCCTGTGGTACTCACCTTTCAGGACTTCAAATGACCCTGACATATGTTCAATGATATCTCATAACCCCATAAGGAGTCCTAGTGGACTAGAGAACTGCAATTTAGAATTCCCTGCCCCCCCACTTTTTCTTTTTTTCTTGAATTGGGGTTAAGTTCTTATTGACAGAAAGGCAAAAGCAACCAAAGGTCACTAAAGGGAGACCTAGTCCAAAATAAAAACCAGACATGAGCTTTTAGTTTATTATTTGGACATGGAAGCCCAAGGGCCTATAAATATGCAATCAAAAACCTACTCATACTAGCAACAATCAGCAAAATAGCATATAATAATGGGTTGCCATTAGGTGGCTGATTACCTAATTCTGACTTAATGGTCCTGAACATAATTTCTCTATGATTCTTCATAGAACATGTTACAACTTCATTCCAGTATTGAGATGGGATTTCATGATGTGGAGCAGGAGAGGCTGCCTAAAGCTCCCTTTCAATTTCCTTAATTCATTCATTTAATAAGTTTTCTTAATGTTTGCTATTTGTCAGAAACTATATCAAAGAACGCACAGTCTAATAGGAGAACCAGCTAAATAAAGCATCCTATGTGTGTTTTAAGCCCTAGAATGGAGAAAAATATTTTGCAAAATGGTAAATGGGTGAGGGCGCTCTCACAGAAGACAAGGTAAGAGCAGCAGAAATTGTCTATGTGGCAAATGAAGGAGTAGTTTCCTGCAGGGAGAATGGTAGGAACCAAAGCAAGGGGACACCAAAAATATGGTGAGCTCCAGGAATTAGTGCCACAGGGCTGGAGTACAGATCACAGATAGGAGAAGAGAAAAAGATGACATTTGAAATAACATGCAGTGGAGCAAGATGAAGATTCCATCATTTAGGGCTTACTAGTCCATGTAAAAATCTAATGCTGGAAAGCTGAGCGCAGTTATGAGTCTGTTGAAAAGATTCTGTTATGAGCATTTGGTGCTGTACATGGTGAACTAGAGGGAGAACATCTACAGGTATGAATACCAATTATGAGACAATCTCAAAAGTTGAAGAAAGACAGAAAGAGCCCTGAAACTGAAGCCACATATAGACATTTGTAAAACACAATTACATAGCACAATTGACCCACTGAAACCACTGACTGAAGTTTTTGAATAACTGATTGAATAAATGAATAAAGGTTAGAAGAGACGTAATTATGTATTTTATCCTTTCAGTGAAACAGCTGTTTCTTAAAATGAAAATTCACCTCAACTGGGTAACAACTAATTTCACATACCAATTAGCTTCATTTTAGATGTAGAGCACTCTGCATATGGGGATACTAGGACATGATCCCAATGCCCAATCAGGAAGGGCTTTGGGGAATATCCTACTATAAACCCCCATCTTAAAGATAAAAGTCTGATTTAGAGATAATGTATAACTAGTTCAAAGTCATAATAAGTTTCTGGCAATGGGACAAAATCAGGCAGAATACATTAAGCTTCACAATATTTGTAAGCCAAAATGGTTGTATCCGATTTGAAAATAACCCAGGATATTAACTTTGGCTGGGGTGAATTAAGTTTTTAAATGTGTTTAACAGTTTACACTTTCTTAAAGAATTTTTCACTCTGACAGTGAAATGCAAGGACCTGGGCTCAACTTTCCATCCTGAATTCGTATAAATGAGACAGATCCTTACCATGGTCTTCTGAAGAGACTGGTGACCTAAAAAGAGAAAACAAGCATGATAAATATTTTGTATATTATACTGATAACAATCATCACAAATGATTTTTATAAAAAATGTACTCACCAAACTCAGTTAATTGGAAACTCAGTGCAGTAGGCAGTGTAATTACTGCACTGGTTGTCCAGTATATTTCAATCAATAAACCCACAATTCTTACCTGGATTGAGTTGGGGATGAAGGGTTACTAAAATTTCAGTCTGTGTATGGTTTCACAGGACTACAACCAACTTAGTTAAATCTGAACTTATTGTGGAAAAAAGAGAATTATAAATATAATGTTAGGTGAAATCTTAGGATGTCACCTAATGTCCAAGATCAATCTTCCAAAGAAAATGCCAGGAATGTAAAGAGGCACTAGATTAAGTGTTTTTAGGTAAAAAGAGATCTACTTGAACAGTACAAAGTGAGACAGAAATAAAAGTAATGGTGCACACTCATTATTTTATTTTTGCCACCCTTCATGGAATTTAATGTGTAAGTGGGCTTGAGATTCTGTGTGCTGACCTTAGGTCCCTTAACCTATGAACATTGGGGTGAAGCAAGCAGGCAACCATAAACCAGTTACTCTTGCCCATACCATCTGTGAGATCGGCTTTAATTATAGTGGTCAGATATCAGATGAAGCATCGTGTCAACCATAAAATCTTTTGTTCCCTCAGATGGCTCCTATGCGAGACACAATGAGCAATATAGACCCAGCTTTGTTGGTGAATTCACCTCCAGCTTCCAATATTACAATTTTGACTGCAAACTTATTCTTTTCTAGGGAGAATGAGACACATGATACTGCATTGTGAGTTGTTGGTATGTTGAAGGAAAAGGCAAGAAACTAAATATTCCCCCTAGACGGCAAGAGACCTCTTATCTCAGTGATTGGCAGACTGGAGTGTGTCCCAGGGAGATGACCAAAGATAAATGCAGGAGTTCGGGAATAAAGCCATCTATTCATATTTATTAATATTTATGAGTCAGGAAGACAAATGTTGGGGCCAGAATCATTCGGTGGATATACAAGTGGTTGAAGAAAACTTTTAGCTACTCCGGATGCTTGACCTTGCTCTATTTCATCTACTGATTGGTAATGTTAAGTACAAAGACAGCAGGAATGGAAACAAAACCTTGATCCACCATTAGTGGCAAAGAGGCAAATCCTTTCAACCTCATGGGCTCCTTCAAGGAGACATTCACATGTGAAAACTACAGACAGTCCCGAGATTTGTGAGAAAGAAAATTGGCATTTGGGAGATGAACATGGGGAGCGGTCAGCAGAAACTTTCCAAGGGGCTAAGTCATTGTTGCCTGAGAAACACTTTGGCATCTATAGGTGGAGTTGATGTATCCATCCCGTCCCCTGGATTCCCTCTATTTTATACTATCCACACACTTGTTTTCCAACTAGGTTGCGACCCCTGGGCAAATTGGAACTGCCCTTTATTTAGAATAAGTGAGCCTTTGATTTCAATTTTTTCAATTAAATTAATTTCAGCACCACCATGCTCATATCCAGACACATCCCAGAGCTGTTCAAAAAGTCATTATGTTACCTCCAAATGACCTTCAAGATAACTGCCTTGATACTATGTCAGCTGTGGGAAAAGGACCTCCCTGCAGAGAGGAGGCAGAAGGCCCAGGATGGTTACCACGTGGGCATCCTCAGCAACAGAGACACCCATAATCTGTTGTAATGATCAGGAAAAATGAAAGAAGGGGAGAGTACGGAAGGCTAATCTAGAAAGAAACACATTTGACATAAGATGAGCTAATTTCTCAAGCTGCTGAATGCATGAAAAAGAATTAGCAACAAGGAATCATCTTCCCTCCCGGTGTATTCAGATCAGGAGTAAACAAAATCATGTCTTGGATTATTTGCAACTGATTTCTCCCAGAGCTACAGAAACAGAGAAGACTCCATGCCGATGGCCAACTGAAGGCCTCAGGTGAAGAGTGCATGAAACAGAGTCTTTGCTGCCTTTCTGTGAAAGCAAAGCACTAATATTAAATCTGAAAAGTTCCAGATGGCTCCATGAAAGTCCCGAGGGGACGCATTCTGCAGCATATCCAGGCAGTGGGGAAGAGCTATCGATTTCAGAGTGTTTTGGAAGAATTAGTCATGTTGAGTTTCTGTGCTGAATGTCTCCCACATGCCTGGATTTGTGGAATTTTAAGGCATATGGAGTATTTCAATCCTCACTCAGTATTTCACCTTTCACGGCAACAAGTCACTAAATTATACTACTGAGACATGCACATCAGCCATTACTGCTGGAAATGGGCATAAAAAGTTTTACAGAACTTAGCCCAGGAGAGAAGAAATTTCCTGAAGTCAGCAAAAGAAGTAGTTATTTTTGACACTGAGGCTGAATCTCAGGAACAGATCATCTTCCTCAATGTGACAAGTGAGCCACACAAGAAAGTTCACTGCTCATTTTTCCCACTAAGCCCGAAAGGCGTGAGGTTTTGTCTCCAACTGTTGATTTTTCCTTCCATGTATACTTCAACTTGGAGCATGGGCCCTCCCAGAGTAAATTATCACTAGTGTTCAAATAATGATGTGACTTATCATTCTTGTCTTGTTCCTGATCTCTAGTTCTGTGTCATGATCTCAGGGGCATTTATGTTTTTGCTATGTTTTATTTACTCAGGTATTTTTTTTTTTTACATTTTTATTTCATTTGAATTCAGCAAAGTAAAACACAAAATTGCAAAATCCCAAATTCAGACCCTGCACTTAAAGCTTTCTCCTGTTTTATTAAGCCTAAATAATGATTCTACATGTTTGAATCTTTCAATTCAATTTATTACTTGAGATGCATTTCAGGACTAGGTCCTATGTCATGTGATGGAGATAAAAAGCACAAGTTCAAAGAGATGAAGAAAAATACCCAAGCAGATGATTTTAATACAGCGAAAAAATATGATTAGAATATATATGAAGGAAAGAGGTATCATAGAGTAGGGAAAAAGATTAACTCAGTTCTAACTGAGGGGGAAAAAAAGAATTCACAAAGCAAGAACTATTTGAGCTGGGCTTTGAAGAATAAATATGAGCTTATTAGATAAGAGAAGAATTCCAGGCAGAAGCAATAGGCAAAGGAAAAAGAATACAGATATCAAATTTCATAGTATATTATCAGATATACAAGGAAATCAGGATTGCTAAGATGGGAAGGAATTATAAATGCTGGAGCTAGAGAATTAAGAGACAGGGGGTATTTTATAGAGGGCCTATGGGACCATTTCAAGGTGCCTATAATTTACCTTCTAAGCTAAATGGAGAAAACTTTTCGAAGTCGCACATTCTGGTTTGTACTTTTGAATGAGCAGGTTGTGGAGAGTAGACTATGAAAGAGCAAGAAGACAAATTAAAAGGTAGACGACAAGTTAAAGACTGTCATTGCAAAACTTCCATGTTAATAAGCAGAATAAAAATTTCTCTGTTCTTCAATTTTCTTTGAAACCCATGAAAAATAAGAGAGGAAGAAAACCAGTAAAAGAAGAACCATCTTTGATTAAATTAGGTGTTCATAAACCTAAACCATCATATATTAAGAAGAGTTACCAGCCGGGTGTGGTGGCGCACTCTTGTAATCCCAGCATTCGGGAGGCTGAAACCGGAGGATCCGGGTTCGTGGCCACCCTCAGCTACCTAGTGAGGCACTCCGCAACTTAGTGAGACCCTCTTTCAAAATAAAGAATAAAAAATAGGACTGGGGGTGTAGCTCAGAGGTAGAATGCCCCTGAGTTCAATCCCCAGTACGGCAAAAAAAAAAAAAAAAAAAAAAAAAAAGAAGAGTTACCAAGTACAGTAAAAACTAGACCACGTTTCAGAGGAAGAGAGTTTGATCTTAGTCAGCTGAAGAGACACGAGCTCTATTATATACTACAATACCTATGGCAGAATGCCCTCCACTGTGAGCCGGGTGTCCTGCTGGTCTGAATCCTAGAAGCTGAACTGAACCCCAGAAGTGAGTGCAGCTAATTAAGAGAAGTGAAACAACAGACTCAAAGTCAAATTTCTAGCCATGCACTCACCACTCACTAACCCCAATTACCCATCCCAACCTCAGAGTTCCAGAAAGAACTCACCCAATTCAAATATTCTGAATAATCAACAAAAGAACAATCATGATAGTTGGGTAAAAATTGTATGCTCTCCCTAATATGTGGAAGCTAGGGAGAAAATGGGACATAAGAGGGATTCCAGATGAAGAAGGAGAAACCTTAGGTGAGCAAAGAATTTGACTTAATGGAAGGTGATGGGGGAAGGGGGATACCCTAATGCACATGATGTGCTTTCACGAACATATCAAAGTCAATCACTAAACTGAACTTGAGAAGGAGGGAGGGAGAAGGAGTGGGGCAGGGATTGGGGAAGGGCTGAATGAGAAATGTGTGCATGTATGCCTTTATCAGCGTTACCTAACAAAGATGTATGATTACAATGCACCAATTAAAAAAAATAACAACATAAAATGGGGGCTGAGAGTATAGCTTAGATGTAGAATTTCCCTTGGGTTCAATCCCCAGTACCACAGTAAATAAATAAACAAATAAATGACACAATCTACCAAGAAGTATAATTATGTATTTAACCCTTTGAACTTCCAATAAATTATATCACACACACACACACACACACACACACAAAATACTACAAGAAGCAAACCAAATATAGGCAGAACACACTACAAAGATAAGGGCATGAGACAGATAAGAACTGCTAACTAATCTCCGTGAAATTTATACATGTGCTGCCTTCACACTCTGTTTGGTACGCTGTAGGTAAACAAGCCGGTCCTCACTTGCAAAGTCCTTGCTGGGGAACTAAGCAGAGTGCTGGGGAACTAAGCTGAGTGCACGTGCAACTCTGTGCATACATTTTACCAAAGTTCCCTTTTTAAAGTCTGCTTTCCTCTTTACCTTCTGGCTTTTGAGATGGGCACCACAACAAAGCACATCACTTTCTCTAAGCATGGGTCATTATCCATCCTACTGGGAAGATGAGGAGAAGCCACTAGCATCTGGCCTTTATCAACTTTCAATGTTCTTTCCCTCTCCCTTCCATCATTTTTTAAATATAATTTCCTTTTCCCCCTCCTTGATTACAGCCCTGAGAGTTTCTTGGGCTCTCTTCATGTATCCTTCTCACTCTGGTGGAATCCAGTCTTCTTGGGCACTCTTGTTCCCATGGTGACATGGGCGCATCCAAGGCTGGCCGCCTTGTTCCCTGCTCAAGACATGATGCTGGTTCTCTGTGAAACCCCTGGGAAGTCCCAATGAAAACCTGTTTTGCTGTTGGGCAATCCTTCCAGGGCCATTTCAAGAACCCACGTCACTGCTGTGGACACATCATCTTGTTTTTCGTCTATCATACCAGAAGGGGAGATGCTACACACATTTCCAGCAATGTCCTGAAACTGCTGATGGACAAGAGTCTTCATTGAAGTCGAGTAAGCCGATGGCTGATTGAATGTGCTATGACAGCATGGCTGCCGATTATTATCTCCAGCCCACAGCTCTGCTGCCTCCAGCTCCCCTCAAGGGTGTGCCTGGCCTTCCCCTGGGAAGACCAGACCTGGGACATCATTTTGAGGGAGAAATAGAGAGATCATGGATTGAAGTGACATCCTCGCCACTATCCCTTTGGCCCCAAAGCATCCCTAATTAGGCAAAACAGAACCCCAAACCCCTTGGCACCAAGGATCCCCGTCAACTAGATAATCCTCTCTTTGTTGCATTGGGTCTCCCTAGTTATGAATATTTCTCTTAAGACAATGAACAAAGCAAGTGCAGTAACATAGAGCATGCGAGAGCGGTGAATGTTGCAGCAACTTCACAAAGTGGCATTGAAAGGAGGCAATGACAGACACACTCTCTATGCAAGTGGCCACAGACCCACTCAGGGGCCGCCCAGGGCCTCAGAGGTGACATTCATCACCAACAGAGGCGTGCGGGACCGAAAGCGCAAAGCCCAAGGAAGGACACAGAGATGGGTGATTGTGTGGAGCTACGGAGACAAATCCCTGAATGCACAGACTAAAGGCTGTTTGGTGAGCTTTTCATTTAAGGGACATTCCCACTAATTCTCTTCCTGCTTATCATTTCCTGTTCTTTCAGATGCCCCTAACAAAACATTTATACCAAAGACCCTCAGTTTGCAATATTTTATTTGTTTTTTTTAAGTCAATTCCTGTATTTAGGTATATTTGGCTTTCAAAAAATAGAGCTATGAGATCATGAACTTGAACAATCTGATTTCTCCTTTGCTGAGAGGCCCCCAAACACCCTTTGAGTTTGAAATGTTACTGCCACCTACTGTTAGTTCCCAAGAACTCCAAGAAATGAGGGGAGAGGAATTTCTTTGAAAGCTATGGGCCAGAGGGATGTGGAGGAATAGGAAAAAGTGGGCAGTGGGAATGGAGAAAAAGTATATACAAGAAGGAGATGGAGTTGAAGAAATTAAAACTGAGCCAGCATACTCAGCATGAGAAAAGCTGGCCATCCTGCTACATGTTAGCATTTTGAAGATGAAATGAAAAGACCTTAGCCTAGCATGGTCACGCAGCAATGAAGGATATGGGGATTGACTTTAGAAATCAGTCTTTGTAGTATAGTATATTTGCCTGCCTGCTTTCTAAAAAGAGAGTGAAGGAATAGAAAAGGTATATTCTTCTAAATCCAACCAAAAGAGACATAACCATAGAGATTCAGTAGTGAGTACCCTTTAGAAAAAAAAAAAAAAAAAGTGAGCTCCAGGCTTTATTCTAATGATTCAGGGAGCCCTGGCCAACAGCTCTTGTTGAGACCATAATCCATTTGAATTTTGTGAATGTTCACTGTCCTTAAAAATATGTTGAACCATGAACCATGCAGCTCTAGGCTATAAAGACAAGCCACATTAGTACTGCACTTAATATGAACAGGTAAGCATATAAAAAGGGCCTTCCTACATAACCACCATTCAGGATATTTGGTATCTACCTTGGGGTGCCATGGTAACTGGAAAAGGGCTTACTCAGAGCGGACTACTTTTATGAAATGTAATCAAGGACTTGAACCCAGTTTTTAAAAATGGCAGGAAAAAAAATAGAGGGCACCACGTTGCAGCTCCTCCTGGAGATAACTGTAATGAATTCCAGTTGTCCTCCTGTAGAGATCCCCTGACACCCCTACCAGTTTTCATGGGACTGGGGTGAGAAACAGGATCTAAAAGGTATCTGTCTCTGCCCAGCCCTTCTGTGTTCAAAGATGGGAGAAATTCTCAGGAAGATCTCACAAACAACTAGAAACAGGAGATGTTTGATAAAAATTAAAAAGAAAGGAACACAAAATTATAGTAATATTGAGAACAAGCAGTGAACGTGTATCCACAGACTGACTGACTCTCTCTCTCTCTCTCTCTCATAATTCAGTTAATTAAATGTTTGCGTTAAGCATGGCTATGAGCGGCACTCCTTTCAGCAGGTGTGGGGGAGCCTTAGAAGTGCTTCTCTCCCATTTCTAAGGACTTCGGAGGCAGCTGTGGGATGTGTCCTAGCATCAAAGTGAGTCCTGGAGAAAACTAAGACTACCTTTGATATTGCTGTTACGCATGCCAATTTGCTGAAGAACCAGAAAAGTCAGAAAAGGGAAAAATGTGGTTTTCATCTCTCTGATTTCCAGACAAGTAGTTTCTCCATGCTGTAGAGCTATCTCTTGTCCTGGTCTCTGAGAGTCATGGATTCAGGCCTCCCAGAGTTATCTCTAAGACCCTCCCCACACTGCATGGCCCCCCTCCACCACCATTTCCAGTGCAGTTAGTTCAGCCATCCCTCCACATCCCTGCTGCCGCCCCGAAGGCACTGAGTGGTTACTACGCTCTATCCCAGTGCACCCCAGCAACCTGAGATTCACAGGTGAATACATTTGGTAGGATTTCGGAATGATCAGCCATTCATCCTTTTAGCCCCATTTGATCAAATTGTTCACCTAAAGCAGATACACTGAGAAAACATGAGTTTGGGCATAAGTTTGAGAAAGCAGCAAATGAACTAAGGTTACTTTGGAGATGAAGGTAAAAAGCCACCAGAAGACAGAAAGCACTGGACTCTGAGGATATAAAGCAAACAGGATGATGGGCAGAGGCTCATGAGGACCACCTTGATCTTCTGGAACCTTCTCATTACAAGCTCTGAGGGCTGGGCCCCTCTCTATTCAGGCAGGGCGGGGAGGGGGGATTGGAAGATGTAAACCTGAGCCCCTAGTGAGCTGATTCTTCAGTGACATAAAAAGCAATCAGAGGGATGAGGGTGACCTTTTCAGATTTCATCCCAGAACCAGTGTTCAGAAGAGAGGAGTCAGCTGCAGAAATACTGCACGTCACAAGTACATGTGCTCAAGTCTTGTTCAGTAGAAACTACAGCCCCTCTGTGACTGAGCTCTAATCCTGGTAAACATCTCCCATATTCCCTCCTGTCTGCCAGGCCTGCTCTAGAAGCCCAGGGGCTTGGCAGAGGCATCCTGAGGGGCACGGACTACACAGGGAAAAGTCTAGGAGAAAGAACAACCTAAGGACTGATTTAACTTTGGGCAATGTTTCCTTCCAGAAAAGAAGAAAAAAACATCATTGTTAGCATCCTAAGAAACCATGCCCCCTTCTCTGGAAGCAAGAACATTTTCCCAGAATGCTCTAGGGGATTATCATTATTACTCCTGACTAACTTTTAACCCCCGTGCTTAGGAGAACTGGGCCCTTGGAGGGAAGTGCACCATTTAGTAGAACTCTCGTCCCTTACATTGATGTCTACTTGTTTTAGATTAGGTACCATCCACCTCACCGATATCCCTGCTCCCTTTATCAGATTGATAGGAGTCCGTGTCCAGCTGTCACCACTAGCCCTTAAGGAGAGAGTAGTGATTGGATTAGGGCCAGCCGTACAGAAATGGATGGCCACCAGCACAGAGCAGCTCCCAGGGGAGGGAAGACAGACTATACACACAAATCCCCACCTCCAGGACAGCCACTGCAAATGCTGGGGTTTTTTTTTTTTGTTTTTTTTTTTTTGCGGTACTGGGGATTGAACTCAGGGGCATTCTACCTCCGAGCTACACCCCCAGCCCTAATTTTTCTTCTTTATCTTGTAACAGGGTCTCACTAAGTTACGGAGTGCCTCACTAGGTAGCTGAGGCTGGCCTCGAACCCAGATCCTCCGGTCTCAGCCTCCCAAATGCTGGGATTACAAGCGTGCGCTACCATGCCTGGCTGGCAAATGGTTGTTTTTACATTGGCCTAGCTTCAGAGGGCAGAGAGAGACAGACTTACCACCTCCCAGCTGCAAATGATGCTGAAGTGGGTTTGTCACAAAAGACTGTCATCTTGCCAGCTTTCTTTAACGCCCTAAAGCGAAATGTGTTGTTGAGAGAAAGGAGAAATATCCTTTGCTTTGCTTTGTTTTGTTTTTTGCTACTGGAGATGGAACGCAGGGACATTCTATCTCTGAGTTATAACCCCCCAGCCCTCTTTATTTTGAACAGGGTCTCGCTAAGTTGCAGAGGGTCTTGCTAAGTTGCTGAGGCTGGCCTCAAACCCGGGATTTTCCTGTCTCAGCCTCCCAAGTAGTGGGATTACAGGCGTGCTACATCCCCTGCCCGGCAGCTGCTCTATTTTTCAAGGAGTGTTTGATCATTCCCAGGGTGTTTCTACTCAACTCCCAGGCCACCCCGGTCACCCCACAACAGGCGGCTTCTCTGCATGTACCCACTCATCCTGCTTCGGGCTCCTGCTTCACCTTGTCTCCTTGTCTGGGAAATTTCTAGCAGGTTCTGGGATTCTGTTCCATGCAGAAACTTTTGATAGATCCTAGTTTCCCGTGTGCCAAGTGACCTCCCTCTCCATTCAAAGAGCATCCAAAACCTCGTCGAGGACTAAACTATACTGATATAACCCGAAATATCCAGAGATGTCACGTAAGAGACATCTCATGGCCAAGACTTCTCAATATGACCCTTCCTGTCCACCCTACCCTACCACTGAGCTCGTCAGCGGTGCCTGCAACTTCTGGTACCCACCAGAGTTGTCTTCTGCTTTCTCCATTATGAAATACCAACATCACCCCAAGTCAAGGATTCAAGTTCATCTCTATTACTTTTAGAGCTGATATCCCTCGTCAGCCACAGTCATTCATACTTTTAGACCTATGTGATTAAATTGGTCACCTAAGGCAGATACACAGAGAAAACAAAAGTTTGGATATAAGTTTGAGAAAGCAGCACATGGTCTGAAGGGTTATTTTAGAGGTGAGTGTGAGGGAGGAAAACTGGCCATCCAAAGACAGTGGCCAGAAGGCACTGGACTCATCACCATCAGTATTATTATGCTGAGTATTGAGCCCAAGGGCATCCTATTTCTTTTTTTTTTTTTTTTTTTTTTTTTGCGGTACTGGGGATTGAACTCAGGGGCATTCTACCTCCGAGCTATACCCCCAGCCCTATTTTTTGTTTCTTTATTTTGAAACCGAGTCTCACTAAGTTGCGGAGTGCCTCACTAGGTAGCTGAGGCTGGCCTCGAACCTGGATCCTCCGGTCTCAGCCTCCCGAAGGGCATCCTATTTCTGAGCTATACCTTCCAGCCCTATTTTTATTATTATTAATTTTTTAATTTTGAAATGGATTCTCCCTAAGCTACCAAGTATCTCACTAAGTTGCTGAGCCTATCCTCAAACCTGTAATATTCCTGTCTCAGCCTTCCAAGTACTTGGATTACAGGTGTGCAGCACCACACTGGGCTCATCTTTATTATTTGATCTATGATATCCCTGCATTGATATATCCATATTTGAGTTTTAAACATAAAAGTAGATTACACAGCTAGTGAAAATCTCAACATCTTACATATTGTTTATCATATGTGATTAGCTCTGGGTTTGCTAATCACATACAAATAGATAGTATTTTTTTTATTTGAAAGAGTATCTTTTCTCTGATACCCAACCATTCATCCATCCATTCATCCCAGTAGCCTTACCGAATGCCTGCTCTACCAGGTGTAGTGCAATGGAAAGAGTAGATACAGCATGAACAGCACATCCTTGGGCCACTTAAGGAACTCTATGTTTTAAAGGAGAATCCAATCAATTTCCCCTTGCCTTCCCAGTATTCCTCAAGTGTGGGTAGGTAAGGCTGCCAATTTTTACAAATGAAATAAAGATGGTCATTTAATAGTAATAATATTTCCCAGTACTGTAATTGTTGGCAAAACCTGGAACTCATAAAAATAGAAGGCCAGAACTTCCTGGCATCATTTAAAAAACTGTGTGTTTAATATTAAAGTACATTTATCCTAGCAAGTTTTTTTTTTTTTTTTTCCCTTTCAGTGTCAATCAAAATCATGTCTGGTGCACATGGAATTTTCTTTGGCTGTTTCACTAACTGAACTTGGAAATGTGACTCCATTTCCCCAGAGTGCCTTAGGGTTTCCATATGCATAAGTTTTTAAGGAGCAATTATGAAAGGAACATAGCGAAATATTTTATTAAATGCTTTGCACACATATAGGAACAGGGTATTATTGTGTGCTTGGCTAAATAGAGTAACAACTTGAGGTGAGGCAAAGAGAGAAAGAAGAAGAGGGGAAGATACATTTCAGCTGTGTGTGTGTGTGTGTGTGTGTGTGTGTGTGTGTGTGTGTGTGTTTCTCTTTTTTCCAGCTGGACTGATTATCCAGGGTTAGCAAGATTTAGACCCATCAAAGGTAAGCAGAGATGGGACCCCGCTATCTTGGCCAAACAGATACCAGGAACTATCTTGGTTCTGACAGCACTGATTTCATCTCTAAGACATATCCCAGTGAAACCTGCATCCCACTAAGAAGATTAATTTTCTTCCTCTTATCTGATTGTGATGCTCAGAGGATATCTCCACAACCCCAGTCATCACCCAATCATCTGTCTTAGTGTTGAGAACCTGGAGCTTTGACAAAAAGCACAATTGCCCTTTTTTTTAGGGTCAGGTCATAACCTAATATTCCCAGAAGAAACTGGAGAAAGAAAATAGTTGAAAGCCAGAAGGAAGGACCAGAGGGGAGTGGTGGTGGTGAAACTATTTCCCCTGGTTCAGCCCAGAATGTCTGAGTTTTTAGAAGCAAAGGGGTTATCTTCTTTAAATATAGTGGTTCAGAATTGTAGACTCCACTAAAAAGGCTAATGTTTTCAGAGTATTAATATGAACTTCGAATTTCCTCAAATAATTTCTCAGTTGTATAAATTTCCTCAAGCACACTTCAGGTAGAGTGATACTAAACTAGCATTGAATGTTTCCAATTATCTGAGGATATTTCTAGTTATACAATGAAGAAAAGCAGATACTTATCTGCTCAGATTGTAATGGTTCAATAACATATGCATAAAACTTTTTGAAAGCCATGTTTCCCTTTTGAGGCTATTTTCATTAATTCCTTAAGTATTCATCCTCTTCATATAAAAATAAGAAAATTAAAAGGACACAGCAAGTTCCATTTCCTCTTGATTCCAGAAGACTCTTTACAAATGTCCATTATAACACTTATTGGCAGTAATTGAAACAATTAGTTTATGTAATGTGTCCCCTTTGAATACAAGCTCTTTTTAGGGCAATAACTTTCTTATTTGGGTTTAGAGCTTCAGCACCTAGCCACACACTTTGAAAGTACCCAACATTGATTCACTCAACAGACGACTGACAGAATAGGCCAACTCATTTCTCAGAACTCACATGAAATCATAAATCAGACCTCTTCCACTATAGTTCAATCTTGGATAATACTCTCTCTTGTTTGGGACAGAGATGCTCTGCCAATCATAAAAAGCCCAGTAGCCTTGCTCAGCTGATCAGGTGACAGATAACTTGTGTAGACACAGATGTCTGGATTAAATGTCTGCTCCTGGGTTGCTCACTACACTGTCTTGGTCCTGGCAAAATACTCAACTTCTCCTTGTGTGATGGTCTTTCCTCTTAGTTCTTTCAAGCTTAGGACTTAGGAATACAGAGAAAATATATACATCTTTCAATCAATTTGAGAGTTTCTCATAAACCACAGAATCTAAGAGCTGGAAAAATGTTATTCTGATTCAGAATGGAAAGCCAATCTATCCCCCAGTCCCTTCGCCTGCCTCTTCTCAAAGAGTACTCAGGAAGGAATATGTCAGAGTTTTCATTCAATGCCCATTTTCTTATCTCATGGACCCTAAAGTTATGGAAGACTGTGTTCCCTTAGGACTCACATAGATTCTGCCTGCTAAAATTTAAGTTAATTCCCTCCCTATTAGTCTTCTGTCAAAATGAAATACAGTCTTGTCACTGGTGGTAGAGGTACAATTAATGATAAGAGAAACATGCTTCCAGAATTGTGTTATTTCAAAGGGAACTTTCTTAGACAGGAAAAACATTTTTTTAAAAAACGGAAAGATACATTCATTGTGGTCCTAGCAATAAAATCTGAATCAACCATCACATCAATTTATTTCAAACTTCGTTTTTAATGACTGTCCTTTACTGTTTTGAAGACACTACACTTGTTATGCACCCTTTTTGGAATTGCATTCTTTCCTGGAGGACCTGTGGATAAGTGAGCATGTATATATACCTTCTTAAAAATTATGCTTCTAAAAGGAAACAATGAAGATGCAACCAGTTTCATCAATGATGGAAATGGAATTCATCCTATTTCTTAGTTCTCTTTCACTCTTCCTGAAGAAAAACAGAAGTCTATGCACCTAAAAAATATAAATGTTAAAACTCTAAGAGTTGAGGAAACCTGCAGAGGTTGGTTCATTAGCATTTGGATAGGGAAGGGCAGGGGAATGGCTTGCAGAGAAAAGAGCAAACTGGAGAAAGCATTGTAGTTGCCTCTTCACCTCTTTTCCTTATATACATATACATACATATATATATGCTTTTTTTTTTTTTTTTGGTGGTAGTACTGGGGATTGAGTCCAGGAGCATTCTATCTCTGAGCTTTTCCCCCAGCCCCATCTTATTTCTTTTGTTGTTGTTGTTTTGAAACAGGGTCACCTTAGGTTGCTGAGAGTCTCTCAAAGTGCTGAGGCTGTCCTTGAACCTGTAATCCTTCTATCTCAGCCCCAGTACTGGGATTACAGGCATGCCCATGCGCCACCACACCCAGCACTTATACCATTATATTTTTTAAATAGGTCTTAGAGTTGTGTCTTTTTTATTTACATTTCCAAAGAATCAATTTTTAAAAAATTTAATTTTTGTTTAGTCAAAACAAAAATTTTGTTTTCCCTCTTCTCCTTGCCATTAATTTCTCTGTTATTTTCCCCCTCCTATTTCTTTATTCTTCACTCTGGGACTCTTCTATCAAACTGAATGCTTTGCTTATTTGTGTACAGCATTTTTTCTCTTGATAAGTTTAAAGTCCTAAATCATCCTAAGAATGCCACTTTCGATGTGCCTGCCTTGAAAATTCTGATGAATAGTATCTTCAGTTCTAAGAACTTAAAGCTTCCCTTTTGATTTGTCCATAGAGAGTAAGTTACTTAGCATGCTCAATAGCATGTTGAAACTCCATCTCCCAGTTGACAGAAGTTTTGAGGCTGAAAGCAATGGAAGCTAATTATGTTCTGTTAATTCTTCAGGCTCTTTTCATGTACTGATTCTTAAATGTTCCTGCTGGGAAGGTAAACGTTGTAATATCAAGTAATATTGAAGGACTCATGGTGCCAGAATGTTTGCTGAATTTTTGAAAATAATAAAATATTAGAAGTCAATATCAAAATGGAGAAATAAATTATGGCATATTTTTACATATAAATTTAGTACCAAATAAAATTTAGTTCCAAATAAAATATGTTAAAACCCCTACGTAGCAATATAAGTGAATTTCAAAAATATAATATTGAATAAACTGACAAGTTCTAAAATACAAGGAATATGTCACATAGGTGATGAAAATTTTTAAAAATATAATACAAAACAAAACCATAAAAAATATTATATATTTTTATACTACGCCATGCTTCTTTATGGGCTGATAGAAAGACAAAGCAAATACAGCAAAATAATAAGATGATAAGCCATGGCGGTTAATATATGAGGCCTCTTGTATAATTTTTGTAATTACTTAGATTGAGACATATTTTAATATATATTAATAATCTTAAAGTAGAAATCCAACACCGTTTTCTTTTTGTTTTGATTTCTTTTTTAACGCAAAAACATTGCTTTAAAATGAGCCCTCAGCTGTATTTACTTTAAGGTAAGTTTACAGGTATATATTTAAGGTCCATACAAAGTACCTCTATATTACAGGACTTTTCCCTTTGCAAATGTCAAAATGAAACAGAAGCCAAAGTAAATATTTTTGGGACCCTGGCCCTGTGCCTTTGCACGAGCCCTTTGGGAAGACGGTATAACAGAGCAGAAAAGGGTGAAGTCACAGGTCAGACTGAACTCAGCTCTATCCTCGTTGAGCCTGGGTACTCATCTCTTAGGCAATAACTAAACTTAAATGTTCCTGGAAGAATTAAAGATAATTTCATTATGAGGGAAAGCAGGTAGGATGTATTCCATCAACAGTAGCTATTACTAACAGTAGCTATTTCCATAACTATAATTATACCTATTTGTATCAGAGATGATCCTCGAAGATATGAAAAAATGTTCTTCCTAAGGAATTAAAGGATGTAATAATAAAAAGCAAAATTAAAGAATTAATGGACATGTGAGATATTTAGTTTAATTTTGGCCTTTTAAAAAAAGTGATAAAAGATGTGTGTGTGTGTGTGTGTGTGTGTGTGTGTGTGTGTGTGTGTGTGTGTGTCTTCAGTGAGTCTGGGATTCATACAGAGCCCAGTGAGGATAATTTGTCTCTGTTCTAAGGTGTCTAGAGGTTCTGCTGGAGAGACTCAAATGCTGGGAGTCAATGCTTGAATATTACTTTGTTTTCCAAGTGATTTTGCATAATATTTCACTTTAATTAATTAACTAATTAATTTGTGGTACTAGGGAGTGAACCCAGGGGCATTCTAACTCTGAGCTATACCCTCAGGCCTCTTTATTTACTTTTTATTTTTTAATTTTGAAACAGGGTCTTGCTAAGTTGTCACTCAATGTTTTGTTTTTAAAAAGTCAACTCTTCTAGTGCATTTAAGAGCTAAAGTCATACAAATGACCATTAAAGCTGGTAACTGCCAAGTGAATAGCAATACAAAATTAAGAGAAATGTCTAAAAGAATAACAGTAGACTCTCTGTGTCCAGAGATCCATGGACTCAGCCAACCAAGGTTCAAAAATTATTGAAAAAATAAATGTGTCTATGAACATGGACAGACTTTTTTTTCTTGTCAATATTCCCTCAACAGTATAACAACTACTTATAGAGTAATTACATCACATTAAGTATTATAAATAATTTAACAGCAAGTGCAAACGTGGCACCATTTATTAGAAGGAATCAATATCCCTCCCAAACTGAGGGACAATTGTAAAACTGAAATAAAAAAATTATGAGTTGATCTAGACATAGGATTTTAAGAATTTGGCTATTATATGAAGTGGTACATTTATTTGTGATTCTTGAGAAGAATATTTACTTAGAAACAACCACTTCATATATCATGTACATCAATATGCTCTGCATAGAATAATCAGAGCACGGGAAACTAGATTGAGATCATATTCCACTTTTTGTAACTTGACTGTACTAAAAATCTCAGCTATTTTGTGTAGGTTTAATTTCTACTTCTGCAGCTAATTAAAACTCTGATTTTGCAATAAGTCCAACCACAGAGAGATGACCACCTTTCTAGCTATTCACGGGTGGCTGATCCCTGGCTTATCAGCACAAATTCTGTGTAAAAAGAAAATGGAAAAACACCCTGAATTGTCAGCAATCAGAATGCCATCAGAATCTAACAACACAGTTTAATTAAAAAAAAGAAAATCCATAGTAATTCATTTCCCCCTTTCTCTTCTCTACGTGAGAAAATAAGAGCTAATACAGAGGAGCAATTAAAATGAAGCCTCTTTTTGCCCTCAAGGTATCTGTGTAGAACCTTTATCAATGAAATAATTAGATCCAGAGTTCTCATGTTTGTCCCCTTTGTCATACCAAAATTATTTCTGGTCTTCTTTTAGAAATAATGCATTGTCTTGCCTCTTCGGTTAACCCGAGGCTTCGGAGAATCTTAGTAATCTTGTTATTCTGTCAAAAGGTGACATTGGGTGTTACAAAGCCATTCTCACTATTTGATTAGGACTCTGACTGGACTGGAAACCAGCCTAATTCACAAGTTGCAATGAACTTGCAAAACTTCGGAGATGGGCTGATCAGCCCGAAATGAAAGAGTGGGTGCAACTGAGTGTGTCCTTGACTGCAGACTGAATCCCGGAACCTGCTCTTGCAACAAAGAATAGCAGAAGAGAAGACCCACTGGACACAGGTTGTCCACACTGTTGCAAAACTCCAGCCTGCATCCTACTTCCAACCATGGCCAGACCTGAGAAAGTCCCCCTCCTATTCTGACCTATGAGCAAATGTTGTATCATTTACCCACAGAGACTTCCACTACCATGCAGAAGCAGTACCCCCACTGGAGCCACGGAAACTACTTGGCAATAATATGCACAGCACACACACACATGGGCTCAAGACTTGAGACAAGAGGAATAGCACATCGGGGTAGCCATAGGAATGAAAACCCACGTGTCACTTCCAAACCACTCATGGTCACACTCATGCACAATGCATGCCTTCATGATGTGAGAAGCAAGACCATCCAATAACTACTGGAGTCCAGGGAAGTTCGCCATATTTTTAGATCCACATGCAAAGTCTCCAGGTAGCTCAGGAGTGAGAGACATGGAAGACGGAGTTCCATCAGGAGCTTGGGGTAGATAAAAGTGAGCCAAGTGAGTATAACATCAAACCCCAGGATGCCACAGACGTGAGACAACTTGAGCGCCATGGAAACTCGGAGAGTCCGTCCTATCAGTGAACAGCCCGAGGTATAAATGCTCACCCAACAATCACCGCGGCACAAAGGAAAAGAGCAAGAGACTCACTGTAGCACACGGGAGTGGCTGAAATCTTTCATATCTGAGTCCTCATAATGGGGAGTTATCATCCCCAGCCCACTATCGCTCAGCATGCGTTTCCGTAGGGCCGGATTCCACCAGTCTGACAGCCTGGGAGGAAGAGAGGCACCAGACAGTTAAGCGCTCGCAGCCAGCCTAGGACTCGCTCCCCTCGGTCTCCAGACGCAAGAAGCAAACTCCATCTTTACTGGATATTTACACCACATTTATTATTTCATTGCTTTTTATGAACAGTCACAAGCTTATTGCACGACCATGCCCCTTTTTACACATAAGCAAAACGAATTTCAAGATGAAGTGGCTTTTACATGTGGCATGAATAAGAAGCAACGGAGTCAGATAGAGAGATGCAGATTAGAAGATAAAAACACCGGTCCTCCTCCACTGTGTGTCTAGTTCCCAGTTTATTTCCAGAGGGAGCAACAGGTGAGAAATAGGAAAGGGATGGATTCAAGTTCTAGTGGACTGTCAGGCCAGTTTACGTTTGAAGCTATGCTAACAGAGGACCAAGCCATCTCTGTGGCTCTTATTTGACACAGAAAGAAGTAGAGAGAACAGCCAGGGCCACCTTGGCAGTGTCTTCATTCACTCCTCATCAGATCGAGGATGACAGCCTGAATAGGTTGGGGTGGAGGACACCCAGATGCCAGCCCTTGCCGTTTCTGCATGGGGCGCAGCAGCACACCTGCTTCCCCACAGCTGATGGGCCTGATGGACCGCCAAGGCCCTCGGATGTGACCTGGGGACAACCAAGGATATATTAGGCCACCGCCCCTGCCAGTGGAGCTCCAGGATCTCTGGCGCCAGCTCCGTAAGCAGCTCTGTATCTGTTCCACACGGCCACTTCTGTCCGCTCATGACTCCCGCACACTTAGCATGGACCATGGCTGGCCTGCTCGGTGAGGGGGAGACAGTCAAAAATAGCAGCGAAGGACAAAACGAAACAAAAAGTGACTTAAGTGACGAGGGTTAAACAGGGACAAGGGTAAGCGCAGGTGAACGTGGCTGCTTGTTTTGCATGAATATGGACATGATTTGTGTTCACTGTTTGAGTGTCTGTGTGCTTTCTGGGCAATCCTTATTTCAGTTTTTTCAGCCCCTATCCACCAGGAAGCCACTTGGTCTGCTTCTATCTTGGTATTGCTGCTTCTCAAGTGCTTCCAGTAGTATCTGGTACATAAGTAGCTCCATATTAATATATTTTGCATTGGTAAATATTTTTGAAATAACCTGGAAATATTAAATATTAATAATGTTTGGGGCAGGGGGGGCACCAGGTGCTGTGTGCATGTATGTCATTATCAACATGATTTACATTATGGTGTGAGACTATAATGCACCAATAAGAGCACATTAAAAAAATAAAGGAGGCACTGAGTTGAACATTAAAAAAATAATAATAATCTTTTGGTGTTGCATGGTGGAGGTTAAATACATGGGCTCTGGCAACAGAAAACCTGAGACCAAGTCTTGTTTTCTGCACAGTATTAGGCAAGTAATGTATTCCTCTAAGTCTTCTAATTTCTTATCTATGGATTTAGGATAATAAAAAAACCCAATTACCAGGGTCCTTGGAAATGATGATGATGATAATAATGATGATGATTTTTAATAGCATAGTATTTAATGAGTGTGTACCAAGTGTCTGAAACTGTTCTAAGTGTTTTACCCATAGCAAGATGATACTCTTCAAACAATTCTCTGATAGGTGCTATTATTATTGAATTTCACAGATAGGGAGACAAGCACAGAACACTTCAGTGGATTAAGTCACTATGATGTGGTGGAAGGAATCTAAGAGTGGTGTGTAGCGTAGCATGTGGCTCTTAATGAGAGCTTGATGTGGCACAGTTATTGTTATACAATCTTCTATCCCAAGCACCTGGGAAACAATAAAGAAGAGAATCATTGTCAAGGCACCTGTGTCAATTTTTTATTTGGATAATGCGCTAACTAAAACAGAAGTATAAGCACACAGGCTAGTACTAGTATTTTCTGGGTCTGGTAGGAGGTGTTGGTGTGATGGGAAAAGAAGGCTCGTACATGACACAAATATGTTGGCGAATGAGCATTGCCACACAGCACTTTGCAAGACAGATTTATGACATAACCAGCTGCCCCTCACTTGAAGGAAAGACCAGAATATCTGTATTTAAAAAAAAATAGTTTGGTGTCATTAGAATGTCAAGTGCAAAGCCAAGCCAGGCACAGAAGTCAGCCTGTGGCCAGCCTGATGCCATCATCCCAGGAGAAGCTTACTCACCCCGAGGCCTGCTCCACCACCAGATCAGGCATGCCTGGAGGTGTCCCCGCCTGCTGTGACACCACCATATCTGGGTCGAGAATAAAAATCTCGTCTTGGGAAATCTCCATCACAAAGTGCAAATGTTCCTAAGGAAGAAAAATGAGTCTGTCAGGTGACTGACAGGATGCTCAGATCCATCACAGAAAGAAGAACAAAACAGTATCCCTGGTCTCTAGAAAGAATTAAATTCTACAGCATGTCCAGGGTCACAGCGTTTTGTGGGAAGCCTGAGAAGTTGATATTTCTCCCTAAAATGGCATTGTAGCAGACAGTGGGCAATGGGGAGAGATGAATCCTTGTGGTTCAGCATTCCTGATTGGCCAGGATCTTGTTAGGTCTAACTGGAAATGGCCTGGTCTTTTTTCTTCCCAAATAACTAACCCTTCCACACACATGCCACTTGGTCCAGCATGAGTGAACGATAGCTTAGACTTTGCCTTCAAGATGTGGTCAAAGCTAAGTGGCATGGCTAACAAGTGGGTTTATCATTGGGTTCAATAGTGTGCATACATTTTTTTTTTCCTCCAAGTGAATTTAGATAATGGGAAGACTTATTAACCTTTGACAAAAATAATATTTGTTCTTATAATTGAATTGTGGGGATTGATGAACTGAAACTAAGTAGCTTACATATACACTTAGGGCCTCAAAGTAGCTAGCCAGAAAAGAGCTTCAAAAACATAAAATTTGGCTTGGCAGGAGTCCAAGTACCTGTGTGAGTAAAAATTTGGAGTGCAGGCTAGGATAATGTCTACAAGTACGTTACTATCTGTCCTCATTTGAAAGGTCAAAACGTATCACTGAGTTCATAAATCAGAAAACATACAAAGACAAAAAAGTTCATGGCTTAGATTACAAATATCATCCTAAAATTTGTAAATGTTTCAGTGTTTTTGTTAGAAAACTGTATGAGAGCCAGGTGTGGTGGCGCTCACTTGTAATCCCAGCATTTGGGAGGCTGAGACTGGAGGATCCAGGTTCGCGGCCAGCCTCAGTTACCTAGTGAGGCACTCCACAACTTAGTGAGACCCTGTTTCAAAATAAAGAATAAAGAATAGGTCTGGGGGTATAGCTTGGAATGCCCCTGAGTTCAATCCCCAGTACCGCAAAAAAAAAAAAAAAAAAAAAAAAAAAAAAAAAAAAAAAAAAAAAAAAAAAAAAAAAAAAAGAAAGAAAACTGTATGAGACTAGCTATAAGAAAGGGGTAGTGACTTGAGAATTTTTTACTTTCATAAACTGGCCAAAGAAAACTTACCTGAGATCTGTCTATTCGATAAAAGCGGTCAGCAGAAGTTGCTAGAAAAAAAAAAAATGCACCAAGACATTCAGAGACATCCCTGTTCTGTCAAACAATTTACAGCTTTCTCTTCCACTGTGCCAATCAAAACACTTACATTCTGGTCAGGTTAGATGACTGGCCAGTCCCTAAATCTATTGAAAACTCAGTATTTCCGGGTTTCTGCCTCTGTTATTCAAATGTTTAGAAAGCCCTTCTCCATCACATCAGCCATCTATATCTTACTTGTCTTTTCAGCACCAACTCAAATGCCTCCGACTCTGAAAGTTTCCTCTGTCTCAATCTGCTACACATGAAAGAATTTATAGCTACTACCTCTATGCATTTTGTTTAAATGTCTTCTTATACAGATTTTCTTCACAGATAACTATGAGACTAAGTGATCAGCCTCTTTAAAATCTATATTTCATTTATGTCTTTAGGAATTTGCACTGAACTTTAAACAGAACTGGAATTCAATATTCCTTATTATGTAAATATAGATAATAACTTTATTATATGAATACAGATAATAATAACTATAGTTATATGATCTTTCAGGGGAAGTGATTCTTGTTTTGGAAAAAAGTTTGAAAATGCAGGACAGGGAACACACTTGGCCTTCAAGAAATAATTTCACTTTCAAGTAACATTTCCAAAGTCTAAAAGAAGCCAAAATAGTAAAAAAGTACGTATATGTGTGTGTGAGTATACACATACACATATATACACATATACACATACACACAGATATATACATACATTTCATTCATACATATATATACAAGCATTTCCTATAGAGAAATTGGGCTGTGTCTGTAGTTTAAGAAAAATAATTCTAAGCCGGGCGTGGTGGCGCACGCTTGTAATCCCAGCATTCGGGAGGCTGAGACCGGAGGATCCGGGTTCGCGGCCAGCCTCAGCTACCTAGTGAGGCACTCCATAACTTAGTGAGACTCGGTTTCAAAATAAAGAATAAAAAATAGGGCTGGGGGTATAGCTCGGAGGTAGAATGCCCCTGAGTTCAATCCCCAGTACTGCAAAAAAAAAAAGAAAAGAAAAATAATTCTAACATAAATTTTTATAGTCTAGAAATTAGTGTGATTATTCTTAATATTAAAAATTATGTGCTTCCTCCCTTAAATCTAACAGAACACAAATATTACAGATAAGATTCTTTCACACAAAAAAGCACGAGAAAAAATCTCAAAATACAAGTAGTTATTTAAAAATCACAAAATGTCGGCCGGGCGTGGTGGTGCATGCTTGTAATCCCAGAATTTGGGAGGCCAGCCTCAGCTACCTAGTGAGGCACTCTGCAACTTAGTGAGACTCGGTTTCAAAAATAAAGAATAAAAAATAGGGCTGCGGGTGTAGCTCAGAGGTAGAATGCCCCTGAGTTCAATCCCCAGTACTGCAAAAAAAAAAAAAAAAACAACAACAAAAAATCACAAAATGTCTAAAGAGTAACTTTCACCAAAGAAAACTAAGATAGAAGATAGAGTTCCTTCTCTTTAAAACATTAGGGTAAAATCTACCTTTGAAGGACTTACTCTACTCTGTTCTTTTCAATCAGGACTTCATGATTTTAACTACAGGTTAACCATTAAAAGATTTTCAATGAAACTCTTTATAGAGTAAAATAGTATCTGGGTTAAGACCATTATTCAAACCAGCAATTATATCTAAGACAACATAGAACCCAATAACTTATATGTAAATATATTCATAATTTTCTTAAATATCAGATGTTCCTCTATGAATTCAGGAACCACAAATAATTTTACTTCTCATTGCTATGAAATAAAGGATTTGGAAGGAAAACTCCAGGGGCAGCCGATGAGCCATTAAGGAAGACCTACATCCTGACTTACCTGGGTTGTAGCTCATGTGTACAGGTGCCCACCTGCATAATGCTGCTACTCACACATGGGTCATACTCTTTCTATACTCATACCAGCTCAGATGCACAGGCAGATAAACAAAAAAGAATGGAAGCTATGTCTCCATTAGACAACAGAGATACTGGGTGGTAGATACATTGGGTAGTATGTAAGCAAGAATGGATAGATGAAAATGTATTGAAGTACAGATAACTGAATAGAAAGTTGGGATTTGGCAGTATCTCCGAGAGTGAGAGAGATGGAAAATGGAGTTGATTTATCATAAAGTAATTAACCCATTATGCATGCAATATGTCATGCCCAGCAGAGCAGGAATGAATGTAATTGGAATATTCTATCCTTTTTTGCAAAAATTTATATATTCCAATGAAATGATAGTCACGCAGAAAGAGTATGAAAGTTCTATGACATGCAAATGACATAGAAATCCGTACCCATCCTGTGCTTATAGAACTTGGCTACTGGCCTGGATTAATTTAAGGGAGACACTCAATAATTGTAGCAAAGGGGGATGCTAAAAAAAAAAAATTGTCAGCTTGAGCAATTTAGTGCTGAGTTTGTCCAGCATTAACCCAAGGTGCTTTGATCAGATGACTTTAGTAAAATCAAGGAAATTATATCTTTGAGATGTGAATACAAATTCTGTGGTGTCACAGGAAGGCTTTCTCAGTAATCTTTGGGAAAACCAGAGTCACTCTGTAAACCTGCACCTTGTCCTGTTGCCTCCCCAAGCCCTGTCACCTGGAAGTACAGAGACACTCACCATCTAGGAAGCACCACCGAGGGGACAGCCTCTGAGCTGAGAGCGCCCGGGGGAAGGAGGTTTCGTGGTCCTGAAAAAGACACACACATTTTCATGGCTCCATGTGAATAATCCGGGAAGCTTCCCAACCTCCACATTCTGTCCTGTCACCTACTTCTAGGAGTACATGTCCCTCCTGAACAAAGGACCGGGGAGAAGACCAAAGCGCATTCTACTACAAACAGAAACATCATTCTGTTTTGAGATTAATTTAACCTCTTAAACCAACTCCCACTTGAAACCTCCAGGAGGTTCTCAATGGATACATTAAGCATTCGTAAGTGATCTAATGTGAGATGCTGACGTCCTTTGAGGAATTCCTTTCTTTCTGTGAAGCAGAGGTGCTAGTGGCAGCTGGTTGTGATTTACATTGTGTCTCTCCACCTGGGTCTACCAGGGGCATAGAATGAGAGAGAATCAAACTGCATCTACTGATCAGATGGGACTGATCATAGGTAAGAAATGCAAGATGCCATCCACTTGTGACTCAAATCTCCTTGGAACTAGAGGAGCATCTATTACATACAAGGAAAACCAAGCTCATATGTTGAGGTAATTGCTACCCTCAGCTGTGTCCACCAAACCCAACTGCAGAATTCTAGGCAAGGAGTAAAAATTCAATTAGGCTGTCCCACAAGGAAATAATTATGCCCCACAAGTGAACCAATCGGCATCTTCTTATCTACCATAGCATACTCAAAATTTCACTTTTTTTTTTTTTTTCACTATTGGGGATGGAACTCAGGGGCATTCTACCTCCGAGCTACATCCCCTGCCATAATTTTTTGTTTATTCTTTATTTTGAAAGAGGGTCTCACTAAGTTGCTGAGAGCCTCACTAAGTAGCTGAGGCTGGCTGCAAAACCAGATCCTCCGGTCTCAGCCTCCCAAGTACTGGGATTACAAACATGCGCCACCACACCCAGCTAAGATTTCTCACTTCTGACATGCCTAATGCTCCCTCTCTTACTTGACCTCAATGCCACTTGATATGAGTCCCTTACCTCTTTCCTCTAGGCAGAGGCAAAAGTGTTTATCTCTGCTCTAAGGCTAACCACTTTATTTAGTCTCTGGATTCGGCTCCTTCCTTTCAAATTGTATTTCTGTAACATTACAAAAATCTTCTTTCCCGTAAGTCCTCTGTTTGCAATAGTTCTCTCTAAAAAATAAATTACCCTCAATTGGTCCTGTTACATCTTCTGATAATTTTCTTCATCTTCCTCATCCCACCAAAGCCCTGAAGCATAAGTGTCCCATCTTCTACTCGTAGGTACCTGCTTGGACCATGAATTCTGGAAATGTAGCTTCTAGAAATCTTTCAAGCGATTGCCAGGACCAGCTTCCTCACCTGGGTTCATATTACTCTGTCTTCAACAATCTGCAAACTTCCTTGGAGTCTCTGAAGCTTTCGCTTGTTATAAGAAATTAAGACTACATCGGCAGAATAGCCTAAGGAACTGGCAGGTTGAAACTGAAAGGATTATTTCCTGATGGTTCTAAAATTTCAGAAATTAGAATTTCCCCTGACTAAGAGAACATCACCAATGGTAATTGGTGGGGGAAAACTGCTTTTTAGTTTACTCTGCATGATTTGGAGCAGTCTTGCTCTGGTTCATAGCAAAATTAAAAATCACTGAGAGAAAAGGGACAAAGGAAGGCAGCCAGGAGTCTGTGGGGAAGACACCGGGAACTTCACCCTTACGAGGGGTTGGCGATGTTCAGATATGGGGAACAGAAAGCAGCTGTGCGGTGGTAATGTGCAGATGTGCAGCTGATCTGTGTATACCGAGGAAACAAGAGAGGCGGACAGGAAGGATAAAGAAGAGAGCCAAGTAAAGTCACGCTGGCTCCTCAGAGTTGTTCATTACTCCTGCCACCTAACTTGTTCTCAGGAGCACCTAGGTCTAGATTAGTACTTCCTAAAGTGTGTACCCTGGAACAGCAGCATTAACTAGTGACATCATAGAAAGACAAATTCCCAGGACCCACCGCAAATCTACAGAAACCCTAGGGGGAAACTCCGCATTCAGTTCCAGCAAATCTTTCAGATGAGTCTGATATTGTCTAAAGAACCCAGAGCCTAAAGCTGTCAGGGCAGAAAGGGATCCATGTTATTCCTAGAAATCTTCAGGATACAACGGGGGATTTGTATGTTATTTATTTTAAATATATATATATATTTTACTGGTGCATTGTAACCATGCAGCAGTATTGTATCCATCTTAAGGCTTAGTGCAACAGAACCATACATGCCCATTTTTAATATAAATGGATTCTACAAATTAAATAATTGGATAGAAGAGAAATGGCCTCACTGAGAACTGATATTAAGATTTATACTTATGGATACAGAGTTGAGATAACTAGGGATAGAGAGAGAGATGTTCTCCTTTGAACTGGCTTTGTCAACCCACTGGGTGAGCTAAATGAAATTTTGACATGGACTCAGTACTTATGTTTATGAAAATTAAGTTCAACATTTTGAGAATTATATTTTGACATATGTGATATCTTGTTTTAAAGGTTTTTTACACATTTTTATAAAACATGTAAAACTACTGATATCTCTCACTTTGGTGAGAAATGTAGTTATAGACTAAGAAATTTGAAATTGATTTCAAAGTTTTAGGGGCAATTATGAATGCTAATAAATAAAGATACTTAACAGAAACATGGCTATCTTCTCAAAGAGATGATCATCATCCCAAAGAACTGAGTTAATAAAACATGTTCCTGTCCTTGGGGGTATTTAAATATCTCAGGGGGAGACAGATCAAAGAGTGGGAAGGAAGCATAAGATAAGACATTGTATATGATCCAGGCTCAGTAAACTGTAAGGCCAGTGGAAGTGGAAATCTGATTCCCAAGAGCACCAGCTTTGAAGGTCATGACAATCCTGGCCCTACTAGCTACCAGTTATGAGGATTTAGGGAAGTTTCTTATCAAGTCTGCGCCTTGAGTACCTCTTTTGTAAAGTGGCTATAACAGCATCAATTGTGCAAGGTTCTTTTGAAGGATAGATGAAACGACATGTACAATGCTTAATTCATCGGCTCTTATATGTTCATATGCAGACTCAGATCCTCTAGACCAGTCATGCTGGGGCAGCTGAAACAAAATTATGTCACTGAAGACGGTTTGACCCTTAGTCACAGGAGGAGCTCGTGGGACACAGGCCACCTTCCAGACCAGACTGCTTAGATGCGGCTCCCCTCAGCACAACACTGTTTTATCCATAACCACATTTTCACTCAGATTCTGGGTTTCAGAGAAAAGAAAGAAATAGAACAGATTTGTATGAGTGGACACAAAAAAAGAATGGCATTAAACAAAGGCTGAAATGATGCCATCTGTGGGTTTGGTGTTTGTAGGGCTTGTCTTAATCAACAATCCAATGGTTCTTTCCACAATATTAGAAGCTTTATAATTGTCTTAAATATAGGGTATAGTCTCCATGGCTGAATGTCTTCTATTGCCAACAGCAATATTTTTTAGAACACTTGATTTTACTGCCTTCTTTCTTCCCAATTCACTACTGACTGTGCTTCCTTGGTATTTGCGTAGTTTCACCAAAGTTAACTTTTCACCTGCTGATTGGGGCTATCAGTTGTTGCAAAGTTCTGAATTATTTTTAATCCTGTGATATAATTGTGATACAATTACTATTTTCAATGTTTATTTATTAAAGCTAATACGGTACAAGACAAAGAATTCAAAGGCTACACAGAACAAGGGTTGGAAGACATCTTCAAGGTTCATGGTTCACCACTGCACCCTGAACCAGCCCAGGCGCTCTGCACTCTCTTTCTGGATCTAGTTTTAAAGTTAGTCTGTCCAATTTACCAAGGTTCAACTTATTTTCTCAAGAAGTAGTCATTTTAATGATGATGTTTATTAACTTCCTAGCTATCGCCAAAGGCCACCAATTCTGGGGAAAGGATTTTGAGTCAGCCACTAAAAGAATCAGAGGTTGGCAATGAAGAGAGAAGACACAGAAGTCGTTGGCAAAGCATAAGGAGGGCTTATTTCACGTTTGAGAAAGCCTTTTCAGCTGGGCCTGTTAGTACACATGTAGAATCCCAGTATTTGGGAGGTTAAGACAGGAGGATCTCAGCTTCAAGGACAGCCTCAGCAAGTTAGTGAGATTCTCAGCAACCTAGTGAGATCCTGATTCCAAAAAAAAAAAAAAAAAAAAAAAAATAGGGGCTGGGGGTATTGCTTGGAGGTAGAATGCCTCTGGGTTCAATCACCAATACCACATACACACAAAAAAGGCTTTTCCTTTTGACTTTTGAGTATGAAATTTGGGGTTAAGACCTTTGGTCTGGGATAATAGATTTCAAATAGTCCTGGTGCTGATGTCTGGCTATGTCAATGGGTGCCATCCTGAACATCCATCCAGTCCAGTTAGTCCGAAGCTGGCTGCCAAGATGTTCAGTAGAACAGGAAGCTGCTAACCCCCACTCTCCATATTTTTCTCCTCTTAGTCCTCCACCTACAGCTTCTGACCTGACTCATCTTCATCCTCTGGCACTGAGATAAGAAACAATCCAGATAAGCTGCAACTAATCACTGGAGAACATTTCAGTGACTGGAGAACTAGTCTTCTGTTTCCTCCTTTTATGGTAGGCCCACTTTTTCTTTCTGAGGTTTTTTCCATAAGCAGGGCTCCACTTCTTGGAAGTTATACATTAAATATGATTTAGACTATTTTTTTTATTTTTACACATTAGTTCATCTAGCAAATACTTTAGAGTTGGGAAAGTTTCCCTTGGCAGTGTATGTTGCAATCAAAATTGACAATTTGAATGTTCCAGGTTAGCAGACCACCTCCTCTGGTTTCAGAGTTACCTAGCCCCTGTCACAGAGTTCATTTAGAAATGTTGGCCTGTTATCTCACACAACAGGTTAGTTTGAAGCCATCATCTTAGGTACTGTTTCTTCATTCTGTTATTAAAAAGCCTGCATAATCCAGCTCTATCTGCCTCTCCTACCATCCACACCACGATTCTTCAGGAACTCCTCATGGCTTTAAACCTATCTGCATCTGAGAGCCAGCTGCACTGAAGAAGAGCAGTTCTGAGCTGCAATTTGTGAAGAGCTGCTTTTGTCTCGGAAGTGTCAGTCACCAAGCCGTGGAGCACAGAGCCTCTCTTGCTCAGAGTCCACGAGAAACTGAGTCTTTCAGAGAAATTAGGGCTATTGGGGATTTGGAAGGATGAGTGGAATTTATTAAGTTTGAGAAGCAAGAATTTCCTAGACTCAGATCAAACAAAAGCCAGAAGAAAGCAAAAGTTAGTATAGATTATTCTGATCTTGATGGCTGTGAAACCCTTCCTTCTACTCTACCTAGCATTCAAGAACAGTCTATAGTTTCAGCTTTTGTGAACTGTCAAACTACACCCTCAACCCTATTTTATTTTTATTTTAAGACAGGGTCTCTCTAGGTTGAGAGTCTCACTACTTGCTGCAGCTGTCTTTGAACCTGTGATCCTCCTGTCTCAGTCTCCCAAGTACTGGGATTACAGGTGTGTCCCTGTTTCTCATCAGACAATTTACTCCTGGTAACTCAGTTCCTGCTCCTTCAAATTTTCCAGTCATGTTGCCTACCTACTCACTCTACGGTCCCTTGTACTGTTGCTTAAAAATCCCATAAAGATACGGCAATCATTGGGAACAATAGGGAACCACACCCAGAGACAGGGAACTTAGACTCCATTCATTTAAAGGAAATTTTGATTATACATTTTAGATAAGTACTACATGCATTGGGATTACAATTCTAAGCTCCATACATCTCTAGCCAATGATAATAGGTTTTTAGCATGTTATATGATTATAATTTCTGTCACAACTTTATTTTGAAGTCTATACCTTGATGTCTATTGAATATTATTTACAATAATGATGGAACAGCTGAATATAATCTAAATGACTATCCACAGAGATAGGGTAAAATATATACCATTAAACAGAACAGTAGTCTATAAAAGATTGAGTTGGAACTTCATTTACTATCAAGGCATAATCAATGGTATATTACTATGAAAAAGAATTTAAGGTACATAAAGCATGTAAATTTATTTTTATTGTAAATAACAAAGAAACCCCCTACCTGCAGTCATGTATGTCTATGTGTCTAACTTTGTATAGATATGGAGAAAGGTGGAAAAGGATGCATACTAGAAAAGTGTTATCTAAGATCTATGTAGGGTGGGGAGTTCAAATACAAGTCTAGCTAAGACAAGCCATGTTTATAAAACCTGGCAGACTAGCCAACCCACATGGTTTAGGAAAGTCCAGATAAATAGCATCAGAGCCTTGCTATCAAAGAGAAATGTGTATCGAATGGGTTAAAAAATGGAGCAGGAATGAGAGAAGCAGATGGTCAACAAGGAATTCACACCCTACAGCCAGAGTCCATAAACTTTGTATCCTGGATGTTCTTAACCAATGACGACCACAGAGGTGAGTAGGCGCTACAGACACAGAGTGCAAGTCATTCTGGCCTCTTGTCTAGCTGCACCCCCTTTCTCTTCTCCTCAAAGAAACAAACAAAAAAAATCAGATTGTAAATGAGTAACAGTGGTGATAGGCTGCCACTCTCTTGCGCAGCTTTGCCGGAGGGCAGATTTGATAATGGGCTGCATTAAAGAAAACAAAAGTCCAGCTATTAAACATAGAACTGAAAGCACTCCAGAGCCCGCCTGTCAGTACAAGTGTCAGCCAGTATGGAGCAGAATACACTGCAGTGACAGTATCACCTTCAGCAAAGGGGACATTGGTTCATTTTAGCACTCTTTCCATAACACCATTGGTGGATCCTCAGGGGCGACTCCTCTTGGAGGAGCGTCTTCCTCATTCTCAGTGGTGCCAAGTTCATATCCTACTGGTTTAACAGGGAAGGAGACTGGTGGGAAGCAAGATCAATTGCTACAGGAAAGAATGGTTATATCCCTACCAATTATGTAGCACCTGCAGATTCCATTCAGGCTGAAGAATGGTATTTTGGCAAAATGGGAAAAAAGATACTGAAAGATTACTTCTAAATCCTGGGAATCAATGAGGTATATTCTTAGTAAGAGAAAGTGAAACTACTAAAGGTGCTTATTCCCTCTCTGTTCGTAATTGGGATGAAGGAAGAGGTGACAATGTGAAACACTATAAAATTAGGAAACTTGACAATGGTGGATACTATATCACAACCAGAGCACCATTTGATACTCTGCAGAAACTGGTGAAACACTACGCAGACCATGCTGATGGTGTGTGCCACAAGTTAACAACTGTGTGTCCGACTGTGAAACCCCGGACTCAAGGTCTAGCAAAAGATGCTTGGGAAATTCCTCGAGAATCTTTGCAACTGGAGGTTAAACTAGGACAAGGATGTTTTGGTGAGGTATGGATGGGAACATGGAATGGAACCTCAAAAGTAGCAATCAAAACACTAAAGCCAGGTACAATGATGCCAGAAGCTTTTCTGCAAGAAGCTCAGATAATGAAAAAGTTAAGACATGATAAACTCATTCCACTATATGCAGTTGTTTCTGAAGAGCTAGTTTACACTGTCACTGAATTTATGTCTAAAGGGAGCTTATTAGATTTCCTTAAGGAAGGAGATGGAAAATATTTGAAGCTTCCACAACTGGTTGATATGGCTGCTCAGATTGCCGATTACATGGCATATATCGAAAACCACTTTTTTTTTTTTCCAGGTGTAAAACTCTAAAGTTCCAATGATGAATTTTCCAACTTATTTCAGGGTCCAAAGAGAGAACTAAGCTATTGATGACAGTGTGGGTAATAGTATGGTAAGGGAGAGCAACAAGGCTACTGTTTATAAATCTTAACTTTCTTTTCTTCCCCAAACTCAGAACTGTTAAGAGAAAGTTATTTATTGTTATAGACAAAATTTGGGAGGCAAAAAGTTATACCATAGTAAAGTCTAAAATTAAGCATTGAAAAAAAAAGTCTTGGTACTGTGAGATGTGCTAACATGTTTTGATGATGATAGGTGCCACAGATAGAAAATATCACTAGATCAGGGACTTGAATGCACTTTTGCTTGTATTGAATATAGATGAAGAGAGAGAGGGAAATGTATTTAAAAGAAATATAAGAAAAAAGTGTGAATGGGATAGAATGCTTAATATTGATGTCATGGAGTGACAAAATGACTTTGGCACTCAAGAATTAACTTTTCTGAGATTTTAAAAGTTGTATGATAGCCGGGCGTGGTGGCGCACGCTTGTAATCCCAGCATTCGGGAGGCTGAGACCTGAGGATCCGGGTTCGCGGCCAGCCTCAGCTACCTAGTGAGGCACTCGCAACTTAGTGAGACCCTGTTTCAAAATAAAGAATAAAAATAGGACTGGGGGTGTAGCTCGGAGGTAGAATGCCCCTGAGTTCAATTCCCAGTACCGCAAAAAAAAAAAAAAAAAAAAACAAAAAAAGTTGTATGATGTGACTAAAACTAACCCTTCCTAACATCCACATTTTTAGAACTCCAGTTTTCAAATCCACGCTCAAATCTTCATTCACTTTTTAAATATACTTAACGGTTGTTATTTTTCCCTTTTAGAATACAGTTGATTTGGGGAGGAAAACTTAATCTGAACAATAACAGTAGTTAAAGGGGGGATGGGTTTTGCCCACCTAAAGCTCTGAAATGAAACATACAAAATAAGACTTATTTTTCTGACAACTCAGAAAGAAATTTCCAAGTATGAATTTTAGTAGCAGCACTGCTGGCATAAGAGTCTAGCAAAGAAAAATTCAGTCTGATAAATAAAAGTCTAGTATTTATGTTTTAAAATACTGCATTTCATAGTCACACTTCAAAGCACTGTATCGGTTCCCATAGTCTCAGCATACAATGTTTAAACGTCCTCACTTGCCTAATTTAATCATTAAATTTACAATTCTCAGCCGGGCATGGTGGTGCACGCTTGTAATCCCAGTACTTGGGAGGCTGAGACTGGAGGATCTGGGTTTGACGCTAGCCTTAGCTACTTAGTGAGGCCCTCCACAACTTAGTGAGACCCTGTTTCAAATAAAGAATAAAAAATAGGGGTGTAGCTCAGAGGTAGAATGTCCCTGGGTTCAATCCCCAGTACCAAAAAAATAAAAAAATTTACAATCTTTTGCCATGGTATATGTTAAAATCCAGACCACTTTAAAAGTGACTAGGGAACTTCATGCAAGTTGGCAACAGTTCTGGTACTAAAAATTATGGGTTTTTTCTCCTGTTTACGTAACCTGTTTAGTATTGAACCCCTCCGCCAAGGGGATCTTTTTTAAAGAAGAGTGACGTCATTATTTATCTTAATGTCTACAACTTGTGACATGTGTTTTTAAAGGACTTTATGTGAACTATGATATTATAATTTTTCTAAGCATTTTAAAATGGTAACAAAATTATATTTATGTACTGATTCTGATCAGAAAAATAAGCCAGGAAAAGTTGATGGTATTCACTAGATTTTAATTAAATCCTTATAATAACAGTTGTATAGTAAGGATAAAACACTAACTTAATGTGTATTCAGTTTAAATTGTCATGTAGTTTTTTAATTGCCAAGTAAAACAGTTTTGTACATTTGAAGATTGTTTTCCAGCAGCTTTTGTCTCTAGTGTCTTAATGTGGAACTTTAACCCTTACCAAAAAAAGGAGTTGGCAAAAACGGCCTTCTAGCGCAAATACTTTTTTTAATGAATAATGGTAGCCTAAAACTTAATATTTTTATAAAATATTATAATATTGACTTGTGAATAATTGAAATAAAAATTGTCATTGAATGCACCTAAAAGAAAAAAAAAAAAAGAGGTAATGTCCACTGTGCTGAAATTTTTGTTTCAAACAACTCTTTTTCTAGCCCACTGTGGGTCAGATAAATCCCTGCCAGCGCCCTGGCAAACAGGGAGAGTGGATGACCCTGGCATTACGGAATCCTGGATTTAGGGGCATACTCTGCCCCTGCAGGAGGGTGAACAGCAGTGCATGTGGATCATGAATCAGACTTGAGCAGCCAGAAGGAAGTGTGAGAGACTCGATATCCCTGGTAGGGGATGAGTATCTGTTCCAAGGCAGACTTGACATTAACTTCCCGGAAGCTCTTGCCTGGGTTCAGCGGTCTCCTTGTCAGTAAACAAGAGCACAAGTGAATGGTCAGAAATGTGCTGGAGTTGTGAATTCTACACATTAGAATAAATGTGCAAAAATACAAGCTTAAAATATGCACCTTTCAAAGGCATCTGCCTGCCGGTAGATACTGAAGAAATGAAATTGTGTTAGCATAACCACGTTGCAGAAGATATTCACGTAATTATCAGAGCTGTTCCTATAACCATACCATCTATAGCTTTCTGGAATTTAGAGTCTTTAGTCTCCTCCACCTTCTCAAATTGTATAATCAAATCAATGATTCGCCAAAGAGATAAGGTATTTGCCTTGCTCATTTTTTGATTTGTTATTTTTCTTCTAATAAATGGTATGATTTAGATGAATGCAACTGACATTGCTTTATAATATAGGCAGAATGACATAACCTTAGAAGTAGCATGATCCTTTCTATTTTCATGACATAACCTTGGTGGTAGCATGATCCTTTTCTATTTTAGTCATCTAAAATTACATGTTCTTTGAGAATACAATATCAACCAAACTGTTCATTTAAAAGATCCTTGATATGAGAATTTCCTTTTGTGATGTATGTTAATGGAAAATCTCTTTCTTATGCTAAAACTATGGTGAATATGTACAAAATCAAACCAAGTATTTCTCATATATATTTAACATATATTATGTGTACATACATATGCACATTATATTTCTATAAGCCGACTGGCTTGAATTGCAAATAATTAATAAGAGGATGATCTGAACCACTATTTAGCATACATGTGCCAAGCTTGCCCTTAATTTACAATCAATTACTCATGGCTGATGCACATGTAATTTAATGAAGGCACAGAAGCCCCATTACACACTCCGGTAGGTTATCCATTAAGCAATGTGCACCTCGCATTTATACCTTCAATGTGAATGAAATGCTTTTTCTTTCATAAAATTTAGAAAAGATGTAAGCAGAGGCAAAACAAACATCCTTTGGGCTGGGAATCTGTTTTGTTTAATAATGTCAAGTGGATAATCAACTTTCCTTTTAAATTTCTCTCTTGCTTACTCATCCAAATTTCTTATCTGTCAGTCCTGACATCTCTAATACCTAAGTAACTTATCCATTTATTTTTTCTATCACCAAAATGCTTACAAATATGTGTTTTTGTGTTTCTCTCCAACTTTAGTCTCAATTAATAGCACCACTACCTGTCTTTTTATATTTTAAATTGCCTTTTGCCTCAACTCTACATTGGTACCCACAGCTCCTACATCAGCAGAATACAGAATGACTTTCTTAGAGCCAACACTGAAAGATGGAGAAATTATGATGGTAGCAGAAGATGGAAATGGGAGATATTCTAACATTTTAAAGGGTTTCCTTAGGTGAGAAAGTTCTCTATTAATAAAAATAATAGCTCTGTGTGTGTGTGTGTGTTTGTGTGTGTGTGTCTGTGTGCATTAAAAGTATTGCCTTTACTTGCAATAGTCAACAGACCTAGCCCTAGGCAAATCTCACTTTAAATCCTTATTTGACCCATTTCTGACAGCTCTGATCCAGCCCAAAGGAAAAAAAATATTCCTCAAAGTTCCTAGCTAGTCCGCTGTATTTCTCTGGGATAAAATAAATCAATTCCCAGGAAAGATTCTTCAAATTGTTTTAACTTATCCATTGAAGGACTCTTCCATAATCCAAAAAATCAAACAAAGGAGAGATTTCAGAGAAAGGAGATAAATGAATAAGGACAGACAGCATCAAAAGAAGAGGAACAAACCAAATATTTGTGGGAAAATACTGTTTGCCTAGGACTCAACAGAGCTTTAATGGACTATAATACAGAAAAGTAAGTATGTGGGAAAAAAGAGATTGGAGGTCGAGCAAATAGATACAGACTCAGATCTGATTGAGAATTTTTCTTGTGGAATTGGAAGTCATCTATACTGCTTTAAAGGATAAAAGGACTTTTCAAAATTGTCATAACAATTTTAAAATATTCTAACCCTTCTAGTGTTAGCTTTAAGTATATTAATTCTTAGAGCAATAAATCACCTGGCAAATTCATTTTTTTACCTACTATTGAGTCCTATGATACTCATTACAATCTCAAGTTATTAACTCATAATATTTAGTGTCCTACACAGCATCAACTTGGGGGAAATGGGGAAACTGAGGATGTTGAACCCCCCACAAGCCTCATTGCTTCTGGATCTCTCTTTATTTCTTCTGTAATGGCTTGGATATGGAATCTCTCACAGAAAAGCTCATGTCTTAGCAATCCAAGAATATTCAGAAGTGAAATAGTTGAACCAGGGCTCTAACCCCATCAGTTAATTAATCCATTAATAGACTGGTAATTTCCTGAGTGGTAACTATAAATAGGTGCAGTTTGGTTGGAGGAGGTGGTTCACTGGCGGCACAGTCTTGGGGACTATATCTGTTCCTGTGCCCTTCCTCTCTCTATTCTTTTCCCCTCCCCTTCCTTCCCTTCCCCTCCCCCTCCTCTTTCTCCTCCTCCTCCTCCTCCTCCTCCTCCTTTTCTTCTTCTTCTTCTTCTTCTTCTTCTTCTTCTTCTTCTTCTTCTTCTTCTTTTTCTTCTTCTTCTTCTTCTTCTTTTCTCTCTCTCTCTCTTTGTCTCTCTCTCTCTCTCTGTCTCTCTCTCTCCCCCCCCCCCTTCCTCTTCCTCTCTCCCTTCCCCCCTCCTTCTGGCCACCATGACTTGAGCAGCTCTCTCCCTCCATGTCCTGCTGCTATGATGGTTCTGCCTTGGAAATGGCTGACTGTCAACTGAACTTCTGAAACCATGAGCCAAAATAAACATTTCTTCCTCTAAGTTTTTTTTTTTTTTTTTTGGTCAGATAGTTTGGTGACAGTGATGAAAAGCTAACTAATACACTATTCTACCATCCCCGTGGATGCCTCTTTCTGTTCCTACCTTTTCTCTTCCTGCTGCTCTTTTTTCTTTTTCTTTATCTTTCCACTTGCCTCTTTGGGGACTTACATTTGTCTGTGGCCCCCAGTCATGTACTAAGCACCATCGGAATGACTCTGGTTCCTGCAGCTCACATTATTGACATTTGGGGATGAATAATTCATTGTTGTAGGAGGCTTCATTGCATGTTGTAAAATGTTCTGTAGTATCCTTAGCCTCTACTCAATGGATTCTGAGAAATGTCTCCACCATTGTCAAATGTCCCCTACGGGGAGCAGAAATCTTCCCTTTATTGAGAACCACTAGAATAGTTGAATCTGCCTCTATTTCCCTAGTAACTTTATGATTTGGAGTATAGAAAGGATACAATTTCTAGAAAGGGAGCCAGAAGGAATTATCACATAGTAAGTAGCCACAGGAAGCATCTTCAACAAACTGATAAAGCGTGCGTCCTTTCTGGATTCCAGTTTTGGGGTGTTGTTTGTTGGTTTGCTTTTGCCAACTTCAAAGACTATCCTGAATCTGCACACAACACACTTGCTTGATAACATATGAGTTACAGACTACACAGATGCCATTTGGATAAGGGGCCTTTGTCTTCTGACCTCAGAGTTGGTGTAGGCAGGAATTTTCAGCAGGCTATAAATATCCAACATATTCCTGTATAATCCATGACACCTTGTTAGGTTAATGCAAAGTGTCATTTTTGAGCTTTAGTTCTTTGAATTCACTATGAATTTGGAAGAGAAGGAAACCAAGGCAATGCAATGCACAAGTGGCAAGGAGCTGCCATATGGCTCACTAATAAGGTGTTTTGGACACGTGTGCTCCTTTCTAAATGCTGGATTTCTCTTGAGGTGTTTTCTTTTCTTCTTTTCTTTTTTTTTTTTTTCTAGTCTTCAACCATAGTCAGCTAAAACCCCAGCTGCAAATTAGGGAGCTGACAGGGATTTCTCAAATTTTTAAGCTTAGTGGTATTAGTTCATTCTCTTGGAAGTTAATTCTCCAAGGATATTTATGTCATCTCATAGAGAAGACAGTTCATTAAAAAGCACTTAAGGTGTTCAGTTTTCCATGTTTCTTAAAGATTCTTCTCCTATATCATCCTAACCCCCACACTGAGACAATCTAAAATTTGTATTATCAGTCTCTGCAGTAAGACACAAAAGATTTAGTATTAAATTCCTCACCAGTTGGTTTTGTCACTTTCTATATAAAAATTAACGGCACCTGCATCCCATGCACTTTTTCTGCACCTTTAGAAAAAGTGTAGAAAACAGCCCCTATCATTTCAACCTCCTGTGGCATTTGTACAGTTCACTACTCCTTGCTCTTTCCTGCATTTCACTCTTGGCTGTCACAATGCCACCTTCTCTGTGGTCCCCAGCTTCCCTGCTGCCTGTCTCTGTTTCCATGGCATTTCTTGACTGATTGCTCTCTCAAACCTGTGCTCTACCTGACTGATGAACACAACATTTTGCCTTCCTCTTTATCTGAAATCTCCCTGACTGATCTCCTCCAGCCTCCTAGTTGTAAACCCCGTCCATTTGCTGATGACACCCATACTTCTATCTCTGAGCCTGGATTTTTTTTCAATGAGCTTTAATATTCATAGATCCAACTTTCTACTTGCCAAATCTCTCGAATCTAATAGGCATGTCAAAATTAGCATGGCCGAAATCAAGTCCTTATTTGCTGTCCCTCCACCCATTCCTCCTCCGAGGACCTCAGCCAAATGAGAAAGTTCATCTTCCCAGCTCCAATTCACTTTTGCTCAGCTCAGGAAATTCCTCACCATGCTCCACCTGTGCTCTATCCACATTAATTCTAACACCATCTCCCTATCAGGTAAGCTTCCTGTGTAAGGAGCAGATCCGGGGCTTCCAGATTTCTTGACCTCCTTTAATCCCAAAGTCTCCTGCTTTCTACTACGCTGCCCCCTCCTTTCATCATTCTTAGGATCAGGATGAAGGGAGGTGACACTCCTGACATTCATCTGTGGTCACTACCTTGGCTGTCCTTCATGCTTAGTGCACAAAACCTTTCGATGTGACATTTATAACAGCAGTTTCGACACCAGGGGTTGACTTGACTATAAGTCAACAAATAATGCCGTGAGATTTTTGACATAGAAAAATACCATTAATCCTTCTGCATGTTTTATTACCAAACAATAAGTGAAACAAATACCCTCATCATATTCTAGACTTTCATCCATCCCGTGATCTCGGTGGATATGTACAAAGATGACACACAGGAAATATGGTAAAAACATTCATGATCAAACCTCTTGCAGCAGAAGGACAATATTTGTATAAAGGAGGATAGTATATAAATATATGAGACTTATAAAACTACCTAGGGCAAGCTCTTAAAACATTCTGATAAAATTGCAAAAGCTCAAATGTGCATGGGTAAAAGTACAAATCTTTTTTAAGAAACAGGCACTTATAATCTTATAACTACCAGTGCCAACTGTTAGAAATTAGTGTCAGCCTTTAAAAGCACTACTCATGTTAAAATAAAGTCACACATAAATAGTTGATTTAGATAAATATGCTAATGGCCAATGTGAAGAATGATATCCCTATCTAAAAATGAGGTGAAATTTTGCCTTTTGATGTTTAATAACCAGCCTAGAAGTCACTTATTTTCTCAGTATAAACTCTCTAAGTGACTCTTCATTCTTAGTATTGCAACCAGATGGAGGAAAGGATTCTGGAAGTGTGGGATATGCTGTTTAGGAAATAAACACCCAGAAATAAGAACACCAAGGCCATTCCTGTAATTTACCCTAAAGATACATAAGCTGCTTCAGCTGAGAGTAGATGGTATTTACTGACAATGAAAAGATGCTACATAGAAGACTAATAGGTATATGGTCTTCTTTAAACTTTTGTTGTTGTTATTGCTTATGCCAAAAAACACTCAGCTGGAAGTATCAAGTATAGCAAGACAGGCACCAAAACCCAAAGTGAGAAGCTAATCCAGAACTTACAAATTCACAGATACAGACATACAGTCATGCACTGAACAGTGGTGGTCCACAACAGGTTATGACAGCGGTCCCCTAAGATCACAGTTCCTTGTGACAGTAACATCATCGCCATGTTAGTCTCCATACATACACTCTGATGCTCACACAACTAAACTGGTGAACAATGCAATTTTCAGAATGTATCCTTGTCCATAAGTAGCACATGACTCTATTTAACCTCCTTCCCCACATATGGAGGTATAAAGTGATTTTGAGATTTTTTGTTAAAAGCGAAGAAGTTTGCATGATGTGACTCCCACACATCCCTCCTAACAGGGAGAGTTACAGGAGATGCTCAGAAAAAGAAGGGCTTTAGCAGGACCACTTAGAGAGTTTCCCATGGGCCTTTGCAGTTTAGGGTGATGCTGTGCACTATTCATGTACCATGCCTGAGAAAGCTAATGAGTAAGAGCATGGCCAAAGAGGCCTTTGCAGTACGGGATGGACTAGAGAGTTGGGAAGAAGCTGCTCTTCCAAAGTCAGTTGGGACAAAGGATAACTGCATGTCCTCCTATGGACTTGATGTAGGTCAGATAAGGGAGACAGGCAGACTGGATTTATTAGATCTTGTCCAAAAGACCAGCTTGGGTCAATCAGATTGCATCTTTAGGACTTTTGTTTAATGGCTATTGGAAGCAAGGAGTTTTTCTCCTTGGACATAAAGGAAGTTTTTCTAAGCCATGACAACATCTAGCCACAGGTGAAATTGATAGAAGACCACAAAGCAGAAAGGCCAGCAGGAAAATGGAACATGAACCACGACCAAATGGCACATGAAATCCACCCTCAGTCTGGACATTTTGCTTATGTGACTCAATAGACCCTTGCCCTGCTAAGCTACTCTGAGCTCAGGTTTCTGGTGTTCGCCACTGGCAGCATTGCATTTTATAATATTTCCCAAATGACCTGGGAAAAAATATGCATTCCAAATTTTTTGCCATATGAGGTCTAAAGTCAGGAAAAGACAAAAGAATCAGAATAAAGCCTTCAGTGGTTTCACAGAGTAAACACTATTCCCAGAGAAGTTGTAGGCTCTGAATCAAAATGAGACATACATTGAAAGATGGGCTTCTTTTGGCTGGAAGGTAAGAAACAAAAAGAGTCAATTATGTGTTACCTGGTAATGAACTCTCTGGGAACCAGAAGAAACTGACTGCAAGTCCTAATGAGAAAATGAAAAAAAAAAATCCATACCTTAAAATTAGTTTGAACAAGCTGTTCCATGACTCTATTAACTGAACTCCCAATTTAATGTTTCTACACTCATCTGGAAAGTATTTAACCCATCCAAATTTATCAAGGTTAAACAAAGAAGGTAATGCCAAAAATAATAAAAACATACCAAATTGGACTGAGAGAAGACAGGTCATTTGTCTATTGAAACTTATAAATCCCAGCATTTAGAGGTAAGTGGTGCATTATAATTTCAAGGATAGAGAGGGACAAAAGTAAAGTAAGGGCAATTTCACTATAATAAAAGGGGATCATATTTCATTTTCATCTGAACTTTTGGGCTTGTTAAGAAGTCTTCTGAAGTCCCTTTAAGCACTTAGAATTTCTTATTCTTACAACAAATACATCCTGCCCTGGTAATCATGTTTATATTGATAATGTTGCTTGGTCAGCATGTTTTGTTTTTAATCTCAAGGAGAAAATCACTAACCATCTCCACATTATCACAAAGTGCAAATTAACAGGGTTGAAGTGAAGGAGGTTTTACCGGCAGATTCTGAAAGCCTGCCTCCCTTTATAAAGTTCAATAACTAAGTTGTCACTATAGTCATCTCCCCCAGGCTTCCTTGCTAATGAGTGTAGTGATTCTATTTACAGATGTCAGCAGTGCTGGGTACCTTTGTCCTCACACCTGCTTCCCACAGTGCTTCATCATCTTACCTTCTGTGCCCAAGTTAGTTTTTAAACTTTTCTTTTTTATTTATTCAGTTTATTCCTTTTTTGTGTAGGGGGAGAATTCTACTTTTAAATATTGATGTGATAAGCACATCAGTAAATTTAAGTTGGTTTACAACGAAGTCAATTAATTACTGTAAAGTCATATTAATAAGGTTACTTGAATGTTAAAATTTTAAAAAGAGAAAAAAAAGGTTTGGTACTAATTATGATTCATCTTCTTATTGCAACTTTGTTGAGTGACATTCTACAATTAAATGCAAGGACTCTTTTGAAAAATGAGATACTATCAGTTCTTGGAATATAGATTTGAACCTGAGTCACATAATAAAAGTTTCATAAATTTGAACTTGTTTAAGCAGTCACCTTTGATCAAAATAACTAAATGAAACCATAAGTATAAAATTTATTGGCTCTTCACACTCATATTACTATTCAAAATTTTGGTATCAATCTCTAAATATTTTGCATTCACAATTCCATGTCTATCATTAACAAAAATAACAAAAAATTAATAATTTTATATCACTTTTGATACCATTTTATATCATACAAAAGTTAATAGTTTTTATATTCCTCCCATATGGACTTATTTCTGCCAAGAAAAATGGAATCTAATATTACCATTAAGTGGCTCAAACTTGAGGAATTTTAAACACTGTACTTGATTTATGATGTGTACTTAGGTGTAATGTGTTTTCTGGGACAAAGATGCTCACCTAAGGGTATATAACAGAATCACTCAACAGTTTTAAAAATATAAATTTCTCAGCCACACCTGAGAAAAGTGACATTAATGAGCATCTTTCGTCAAGAAACAATGAAAAAGAAATGGCAAATTTCTGCTTTTCCCATTCGTAGAGTGGAGACAGCTAATTCTCCCCCTCAAAAGTTTGCAAAAGCAACCAACGGCCATTATAACAAAGAGTTTGGGTCTTCTGGTTTTGCCTGTGTATTCCAACTCCACGGGAATGTCACATAAGCGATCACTTCCTTTCAGCTCACGGAAAGATCTGACGTTGGAAGAAAGATAATAGCACAGAGACTATTCCTTTGTGCTTTGACAAATCTCCATGAAATATGAAAGGTTTTTCTTTGCTGTAGAAGTACTATTTTTAAAACTTCAGCTGTCTTTGACAGAAATCTGTGCTAGATACAAAACATTAAGTAACTCCAAATCTCTGTCTTCTTTCATTATTTATCAGTGCCTCCTGAAATTCTGCATAGCTAAAAAACACAGGTATGGAGTCTGACAAGGAGACAGAAGTTCCAATCTTTAGTTGTGAAATACACTAGAGCAATAGCACTGTGTAGTTGACCCAATCAATCCTTTCCCATTTCAACCACCAGAGGAGAGACACACCACTAGAGTGGGGAAGGAGACAGTCTGTGATGAAAGCACAAGGTCACCACTTTTCCATTTCCTCCCCAAATGTACCATTTCAGAAGCACGTGTATATGGCTGGCAACTGTTTATGAAAACGGGAAACTGAGGAGAATAAATAATTGGCTAAATAAACTCACCTCCTGCAGGCGATCTATGTACATACGGCAAGTCTCCAAATCACAGTCTCCACGCACAACTAGAATACCCAGAGGAATGGCTGAGAGTGAAGGAAAAAGAAAAATCTAATATAACATACTTGACTTTTCTAGATTGATATAAATGTGTTTCTCATGATTAAAAATAACTGCATAAATATGATGGGATTTTTGAGTATTTCCCTACAAAGAAATAAGCACCCTGGCCCTATACCTCCCGTATGATTTCAGGCTCTTGTCATACACTTGCCTTGCCTATCCTGCTGCCCCTTGCCACCTGGCCTTCATCTTATTTTATCTCAATGGTCATGATATGAAGTGTAATATCACAGTGACAATGGGTTGGCAGAACCGGGAGGCTGCTCACAGCCAGCTGGTAATAGATGCCTGAATTTGCAATCAACAGCATGAGAACATAGCCCCAGAGAGGAATTAAACATTCATGATTCTGGTCACTTACCCCTTTCCCTTCTGAATGCATAGGCTTAATCTTCTTGTTGGCTTGTAATAGTTCCTTATTTATGATCCTTAAGCTGTTCAAGGCACTGTTGCTACCTGGTGGCTAACATCAGAACTTAGGGTATAAATTCTTTTTTGAAGAAGTAGAGGGAGAATTTCTAGATGGTGCCAGATTAAAATCCAGTGGATTTTAAAAGTACTCAGGGTGTGTGTGATAACAGCAAGACCTCCAGAAATAAGAAGAAGGTAAGTTATGCACCACTTTTGAGATCCTCTGCTTTGGACATGAGGTGTAGCTCAGTGGTGGAGTGCTTGCCCAGCATGTACAAGGTCCTGGGTTCAATCCCCAGCACTGCAAAAAATAAAAAAGCCATTTCCAAGAATGATTTTTAAAATACCACTGCCTTGGTAGTGACAAATGTCACACTGTGGCTTTAGTGGATAGTTTAGTTTATATATCCTACTTCAGATATATAAACCCATAAGATTCCTGAAAAAATGAAACATTGTCTCTTTCCCACAACTGCAAAAATATATATTTGTTTCTTACTTTCAAAGTACAGTTATGCTGTTAAAACTATGATAAAACAAAAATTAAAAATATTGAATTAATCAACTAGACACTAACCAGCAGATGATATGACAATGGTGTTCACTAAATATTTTTCATGAATTAAATTTGTTCTTAATGCCACATCATCAATAGATGGGTCTGAAAATGCAAAGTACTAGGGCTTTACAAATGAAAATGCACAGAATAATATAAATTTTGAAATGCATAAAAATATCTTGAGGAACTCTCAAAGTAGTAAAGAAGGCATACATATAAACAAACAGTAATAACTGTGCAACCTAAGTCACATTAAATGCATGAGCATAGTCATATGAAAACCGTAGGACAAAGGGACTAATTCTTGCTGGGTATAGATTTTAGGCTCACTGGAGCAGATGGTGCCCCATTTGATCTTTCAGCTAGAAGAGCAAGGATGAGCTAAAGAAAAAATCAAAAACAAAAAACCAAAAGTTTCTTTCTCAATATTATCTCCTAGACTGGTTTCCACTAGGGAAATCAGATCAATACCACTACCTCACTCCTTTAGGTCCCTGCAGTCCTGCATACATGAATCTTTAAAGAATCCATCATCTAGTTGAACTATGGAAGCCTGCGAGTGAGTATGGATTCTCCCACATCAAGGATAAAGCCTGTTGTCCTTCAATTCTCCAATGTCTGGTAGGAAAATGTCAGATATCCAATAAGTGCATGTAAAAAGAAGAAAGAAGATAGACTTAGGGCATGTCTTTAAGTTGCAAGTTAACCTTCCTAGGTAAAGTATGGCTTCTAGAAGCAGACAAAGCAGAGGTGGAGAATGTGTGTTGGTTTGAAGCTTCCTTCTGCATACTCTTCAAGAAGCTAAGCAAGAGAGTTATTAAACAGCAGGTGAGGAACCAGGAAAGAGCTGTATATTTGTAGAAACAATATCTGGAAGAATGTGTTTTCCTTTTTTTAAGGTAAACAGAAGCATCAAAAACATTCTGGCAAGGCAATTGTGCATCTTGGAAGGAAATGAAGAGAAATCCAATAAGGGGATCCCGTAAAAGTACTGATTAAAGAAATCACCTTCAGCTATACTACTAAATAAATCTAAACAATCTGCTGCCTTAACCAAGATCAGAGTGGAATAAGGACTGCTCATGCTTGAAGAATAAAGAGGAAAATCCAGAATTTTGGCCTTGATAAATCAAAGGTTGTGAAGAGAAGCGGGAATATAGCTATAATTAACATGACAGTCCACATTGAATTTTGCTTAATGAGACTTTTTCTTAATTTCAAGTATGCAAATGTAGAAGAATGGATTTTAATCAATATTAATATGTTGTCTTAAGTTAGGAGATATATCTTATAAAACTCCAGTAATAACCCTGTCAACACCTTTGATTTCCTTCTATTATTAGTATGTAGTTAGGCTAGCCCAAATACAAATTCAAAGTAGCTAGTTGCATATATTTTAAATGACAATTAAAGACAGGATATTCAAGATCTGCAATCAAGAAGAAATAGCCAGGAAAAAATTTTCAAAGATATGTCATTCATTTCTACTCTATGTATAAAATCAACAACTTTTCCTATTCCTCAAGTAGCTGAGTAAATTAATTGCTTTTGATTAAACAAGGCTTAGCTATTAATTGGGGGGGAAAAGACAAAGGCAGCCTCTGCCACAACTTCATGATTACCATCAAGTGTCAAGCATACTCTGAGGAGGCACAGATGCAGTGGGAAGGATTTATAATCTTCTCCCCTGGATTCCAACCAGCCTGCTTTGGTTTTGCAACTTGCTCAAGGAAGCTCTTTGTGCTTGCATGTTGATTCAATTCCTTGGTTGGAATACTACAATGTTTAAAATTGCATCTTACAGGATTTTATGAAGATTAAATGAATCACTATATTTAAAACCAAATTACCAAAACATGGATGTCAGTTTTCCCTTACCCTTTCACTATCTTTTGAGCATCTTTTGTTATAAAATGAAAACACTCAAGCATTGATCTTAATCTCTTAATTTATCATAATACCACAAGTATCATCCAGCAGCAATTCCATAAATTATATTCCTACTTATTTAAATGTAATTTCCACTCTTTTTGCAATGGGAAAAGTTATAATAGCACAAATATATCATAATCTGACACTTCCATTTGGAGCTTTACATGGTAAAGAGAAAGCAGAATCTTGTGGGAAGTTACCACCTTCCTTTTACATTATTGATAACTGATCTCCTATTTTACTTAAGGTAGTGAGAGTGCTTAGGACCAGAGCATTCATGTCACTACCCTGGGTCTCAGCAATACATCTTACTTTGGTATTGGACATTCTGACTCCAACAACCTTCACTCAATACTCAACCTACATCATGGAACTTTCATTGCAGGAATCAAATAGAATGGACACATTCTAACTAAGCAAAGCAAAACAAAACAAAACCAGAAGAATAAAACAACCAAGCTGGTTTCTAGATTAAGGTGGCAGATTTAACACACACACACACACACACACACACACACACACACACACACACACACACACATTTCTCTCTTACTAGAGATAGTACTAAACTATAACAAATAGATTTTCAAAAAGATACAAGCCAACAAAAGCGAGCAGGAAAATAGACACAGAAGAAGCAGATGGAAAAGTGACTCAGAGCCCTACAGAATTCAATCCTAAACCATGGGTGGGAATGGTTGAGAACCAAACCAACACAGTTTATATTGTGAAGGCCTAAACAGGCTTGTAAACTGGCAGCACCACATATGTCAGGAACTGAAGATAAGGATGGCAGCTAAAATAAGAGCACCAGATGTGAGATACCAGATCTCTACCACCCACTCTTGGCCAGTGCCATTACCTTACAGAAAATGAGAGATAACTGATGACCTGCAGAATGTATTGATCCTCAGCTTCCTTCCCTCCCTGAGCTCCTCCAAAACTGGCAGCCAGAGTGCTATCTTCTCAAAGATGGGAAGATTCTCCTCTGACAAAACCAGTGGGAAGATACGCTAATGGGGGCAGGCCACTCCCCAACATTTGTAAGACCCAAGGCAAGAACATAAAACCTTACTTTAACATATCCACATGTTTATATTTTTAACATAAAGGTTCCAAAATAGGTTCTATCTTCCTACTTTGCAAATATCCATTCACAGGTCCCTGAACAAGGTATCAAAATTCATAATTCTTGGAGTGTTGCAACAGAACATAATACTTATGGCCCATAGACAGATTCCCCTTCTCTTTCTATTCTCTGGTCCCATCCAAAACATTGGGGCCCATATACATAGGCTTGTGGATAATCTAGAACATATCTTCAAGCTTTCTGCAAAGCCCATGTGAATAGTTGAAGGGCTTAGTTGTATTCACACTTTGCACTGTCCCTGGGAGACCAGACCAGAGGAAGAGGCCTATGTAGGTCCTAGAATCAGGATTGGGACTAGTGGAATAATAATTCTGAGAACCCAAAGTGTAGTCTGCAAAGGGGTGGAACAAGCCCTAGGTGAGTTCTTTCCCTTAGCACTGCAGTCACATTGTCCAAGGAAGCAGGGCAAAGCTGGAAGAGAGCCACAGCAGGGGCATCTCTCACATGGTCTAAATAGAGCACTGATAAGGAATTCCTAAGAACAATTCACTTAGTCTCACCCACCACACAACACCAACATGTACACTGTAGCTTGAAGTCAATAAGCTTTATCCATGAGCTCAGCTTACAGTTAGATCTTGACAACTTTTGACAATGAGATGAGCAGAAAGGCAAAAGTTAACACATAATCTAGAGACCCAAATGAAACCGGATTGAAATGCAACTTGCAAAGAGGAGAAAGCTTTAAATATAATCTCTTTATTATCCTCAGTTTAGAGAAATTGGTTCCATCCATGAAGTAGAAATACGATTATGTTAAAAGAAAATAGAGTATGGAGGAGGGAAAACAGGAGGAGGAGCATCTTTCAGAGAACAGCAAGAGAGGGCAATATCCTTTCAGTAAAAATTTAATAAAATAGAGATCTCCATAGAAAGATTAAAAACCTCAACTAAAACAAAATAATATATTTAGGAGATACATAACTTTTATTTTAATTCAGAAAAAAGCACTTAATACTATCTCTGTAGTTAGAAATAAATAAACAAGGAAAGGTAAAAACATGAATTTTGAAGACAGGAAAAATCTGATCACATCCTAATAAGGATCAGGAATTGGAATGGTTTTGAACTTCTTAAAGGCAAGCATACAGTAGGTATTATGGTGTATCACTGAAATGCTCTTCCCCTTGTCCCCACCCCTCAAAGCTCATGTACTGAAAGGCTAGTCCCCAGTGTAGCAAGGTTCAGAGGTGGGGCATGGTTAAAGAAGGTGACCGGTCACTGGGGGTGTGGCCTTGAGGACCATTATATTTCTATGTTTCTGACTCTTTCCTGTCTCTCTGACTGTCTCTCTCTCTCTCTCTCTCTCTCTCTCTCTCTCTCTCTCTCTCTCTCTCTCTCTCTCTCTCCCCCTCTCCCTCTCCCTCTCCCTCTCCTTCTCCCTTTCCCTCTCCCTCTCCCTCTCCCACTTTTTCTCTTCCTCAAGGTTTTTGGTCACAGGAACAAAGAGCTGACTAAAGCAGTATGGAAGGCAATGAAGCAAGTCCTTCAAAATTCTGTGACTTTTATGTATAACCTAAACCATCATATAAACTCAGGGATCAAATAAAGGATAAATCCTCAATCAAGAAACTACTGGATGATTTGCTCCAACAAAGGCTGAATCTGAGAAAAGAACAAGGAATGCATGAGATATAAGGAATGGAAAATCTAAAGGAAAAAGGAGAAAAGCAAAGTAAATCTTTAAATGGTGAAACTAGACGATCCCAGAGAACTGATGTGTTGGTCAGCCAAACAACTGACTTAATGTGATTCCCAATACAGGTATGTACAAAGTTGTCACCGTGAAAATTCTCATAACCTTTATATAGCTGCTTTCCAAATCAAAGACAGAATGCCCAGAAGAGCCTGAAACATATGCTCTGAAGGAAAATATGCATCTATCAAGAGAATGGCAAATGGAGAAATTAGTGTAGTGGTTATCATGGTTTAGGGGAGTGAGAGAGGAGGCACCTGCTTTGTTTCTCAATCTAGGTGGCAGACACAGGTGTGTTTATCTTATTAGTAGTATTTAAACCTATGCATTTCATGTATGTGCTGTGATGGTTAATTATATGTGTCAATTTGACTGGGCTAAAGGATGCCCAGATACGTGGTAAAATATTATTTCTGGCTATGAAAGTGTTTCTGGAAAAGGACCAAATGAAGGACAGATTCTCTCTTCTTGAGTGAGACACCTGCCTTCTCTTGCTGTCAGACATCGTAGCTCTTGGTTTTTGGGCCTGTGGAATCCAGAATTTGCATCACTAACATCCCCCATCTTCACCCCCATCCTCAGGCCCATAGCTCCAGCCTGGAGGATACACCAGCTGCTCCCCGGGTTCTCAGGTCCTTGGACTTGGACTGATGGACACCGCACGCTTTCCTGGTTCCCCAGCTTGCAGATGGTGTGTTGTAGGACTTAGCTCCATGGTTGTGTGAGCCAACCTCTATATCTGTAACCTATATATCCTAATGGTTCTGTTTCTTTAGTGATCCCTAATTAATATACCTATATTTCAAGGCATAGGGAGAAGGTAGTCATCTGAAAATCAGAAAGAAAGCCCTTAAGACGATGATGTAACTTTGTCAAATTCAGGCACAAAAACAGGGAAGAAATTGGAGAATTAACTGGTGATTCTCAGCCCTGAGAAAATTACGCTACCAATTACTTACTTCCTGCCAAAACATGAGTCCAACCCTGACTCCTTGCTAAGACTTCACCTTGACCTCCATTAACCCCCTTTCCCTATTTCTTTTGTTTAAATGTCTCATAATCCAGAATGTGATTAAATTAATGGGTTGGGAAATCCATTATATATTTCACATGTGCATGCTCTGGATTTTATGTTTGAAATAAAATGCCAACAGGTCACGCTGATTAATTGTCTCTTCTATACTCGAAGTTAGGACTACTTGAATTCATTATGCAAATTTATGCCACATAGTACATAAATTACCACTAGTCATCTTCAGCAAATTCAAAATCCTAAAGCAACCAATCTGCAAGTGTACTCTTTGATCTGTAAGAAGCTTTTATAGTATATAAGCACTAAAAGAAAACATGTCAAAATATGATTTCTAAAATATATCTATTTTGCTACAGAGTCAAGGAATAGAACAAACTTGGGCATCCTATATATGGAACTGAACTGCTCAAAATGTTAAGGACAAAAGTTGTTTAAAGGCTCTCATGGAAGGTGCCTAGAGTTTTAAGAAAATTAGAAATATGTTTTCAAAGATCAAGAGGTATGGTGCAACATACACTCAAATGGTTTCCCCAGGTGAATAGTTATTTGACTAAAGAAAGGCAAGAGAGCCCGTGTGTAAACTCTGAGGTGCGATGCCCCTCCCAGGGATATCTGAATCAAACATTGCTCTCATACAACTTAGCAGTTTGCTGAACTATTATGAGGCCAATGAAAACCCACAATGGATAGGGATCTGAGGTTAACGTTATAGGAATTTTGTGAGGCCCCAGATGCTGGGCTGAGCTAGGAGCACTGCACTCCCCAAAACAGCTATTGTGAGCCCAGGCCTGGGTGTTCAAAGAAGTAGCACTGAAAGAAGCAGAGTGGCTGACGTCTTTCACAAGCAAATCATACTCCACCTCTGGGAAAGCCAGCCTAGCCAGAACAGACTTTCTCTATACATATGCTCTGGAAGTATGATCTAATTTGTGCTCTATTAAAGATATGTACCACTGAGTTGTATTATATACGTACTATAGCAAAACATAAAACAAGTCCCATGCTCTCCATTGAGTTGTAAAAAGTTCATTACACTAGAGGAAAAGGATATTCAAAAGTGTTTCTCAGGGATTTTTTGATCAAGTGTTGACTAAACATTAATAATAATACTTGCCAGGTGTGGTGGTGCACGTTTGTAATCCCAGCAGTTAGGAGGCTGAGATAGAAGGATCGCGGGTTCATGGACAGCCTCAGCAAGTAGTGAGACTCTTATCAACCTAGTGAGACCTTGTTTCCAAATAAGAAATAAAATTGGACTGAGGGTGTAGCTTGGAGGTAGAATGCCTCTGGGTTTAATCCCCAGTTCCAAAAAAAATTAATAATTGGTAATTTCCAATATGGCTATCCTTCAATATCTGATTTGGTAGTTTTCCTTTAATAGGTATTCTCATACCATTCCACTTTAATGTTTAATTATCCTTGGTAAATAACTATATTTAGTAAAATCACAATCACAGACACTTGATCATTTTGGTTGCTCAATAAGCTTAGCTTACCCTTGATTCTTTTGCAATGCAGTCTGTAGAGGGACCACGGTGCCCACTTCTCTGGATTATATGAAGATAAAGTCAGGGCCTGTAAAATGCACTGACTGATAGCAAATCCATTCTACAGTCACTTTTCAAAGCCTTATTACATTTATCTCTTTTTCCTCCTAATTCTATTATCATCATGTACTGACCATTCATAAACCCTCAAAGCAATTTCGGCAGATGGTGTGTGAGAACTTTTATAGCAGATAATGTGTTACACCAAATCCCGGAAAGCCTACACTAAAGCAAGTAAATAAAAGAACCCACCAAACCTACAAGGACAGGAGGGGGGGGGGTCTCACAGCTGGCTGCTTTGTGACATAAGCCAAGGCCCTCAGAGTCAGAGCAAAAAAGAGCTGCCTTTGACACTAAGTCCATGTGAAACTGATAATGGGATTTATAAAGAGGGAGAAAATTCACAGCCGTTAATTCATTTCCTTCAAGGTACTGTGATGTATTCCTCAAGGTAGCGCAGTGGAAATAAAGGGCGGAGAGCTCAGCATGTTCAAGAAAGAAAAGATTTAATTATATGACACTTTGGCTACTACAGTGTTCACAGAATTGCAGCTAAATGGAGCCATTTACTTATTCAAAGCACAAACAAAACTATCTTCCATGGGATCATTAGGAGAAGGTGTTATACCTCAGAGAAAAGCTTCTCAGAAACTGCAAGGGTTTGCAAAGGTTGGGTTTTAAGTTCTAAATATATACCTAGAAATACTAGAATCACAGAGGCTTTTATTAGGCCTACCAAAAAAGGTTAACACTTTATGAAGAGAACAATAAACACTATCACAGGGCTAAAGAGTCACAAAATAGGAAAGGACATTAAATAATAATGTAAGCCATCAAATAAAAATAATTCAAAAATCAATGTATTTTGTGTTGATACTTGCACAAACATTTTTTTTAAAGGTCAAATGAGACTTATTGACAAATTGTAGCATTTATGTTAAGTATTTGGTATCCTTTTTTTTTTTTTTTTTTTTTTTTTTAACAACCTGGATGTAGTTTAAAATGAACTAAGGTGATTTATCAGGGATAAAATTCTTGATGGCCCATAATTGACAGAATTAACAATATTTTCACCCATTTCCCCACCATGGGCTACAGGTACGTTTCACAACAACCTGTCATCATTAGCTGCCCACTGCTCACCTGGAACCAGCAAGGAGCCACTAATAAGCAGATTAGCATACAAAAGGAAATATAACACCCTGAGAACTTTAGACCTTGCCACACTGTGCCATGTCTAGGGTCCTTCAAAGATTTCACAACCCCTGGTTCTTGTGATTAAAAATGGTTTTGAACTGTGGATTTCTTACCTTGAGCTAAACCAGGCTCTGCCCCTAGTTAATTAAAAATGTCATGCACAAGATAAAAGTAAACTGCAGTTTTCACTACATCCTGTTAGAGGATAAGATTTCTGGGGTGTGCTGTCTAGAAACTAGTTGTCTTTCTACAAATCTGGATCTCAAATTACGTCAATTCTGCTTTTTATCAAAAAAACATCCTCTCTGAAAAGGCAGCTCAAGGAATATGCAACTAACTCGGGGGGGGGGGCCCTCTTAAAGGTTTATGGCATTTATAATCTTGAATATCAACTCATGATTTTAATTTTCATTTAATTTGGCAAATAGGTATTATATATACAAGAGATTGGGCCAAAATATATTTCAGGTCTCTAAGTCATCCGGGTAATGGTTTGAGCAAACAGTGTTTGAGGACTTTCTGGTGCCAGGGACAACTCTAGTGCCAGGAGTTGGACACAGTACCTGCCTTCAAGGTGTTCACAGACCTAGGGGAAGCATAGAAATATCCTATGAATGGTATCTTTGTTATAGGAGTTCCTAGAGACAGATACCAGGTGTATTTAGGATCACAAGAGCTACACATTACTCAGGACCAGATAGATTCCCAAGTGACAAAAATAAGGTAGTTTTGATATGGGAGAGAAGAAATAAATAGGTAGAAAGAAGACAGAAAGGAAAAGTAAAATATAATGTTACTGTAAGAACCTAGTGCTAAAGTGCCTCAACTTTTACTCCCCAAACCAGTTCTCTTTCCTAGGCCTGTCTCTCCCTCTCCCAAATTCCGGAGAATTCCATATATCCTAAAGTTAACTTAAAGAAACTATAAATGCCCTGTGCATTGCTAATAAGACAGATATGGTATCTTGAGAAACCTACAAGTTACAGGACTCTACAGTCTATCTACTGATCAGATATGGAGCTCTCTATCAGCTTGAGAACCTAAAGTATGACCAGACTACCAAAAGCCATCATGAGACTACCAGACTGAGGTCATCTTCATATATCTCCTCCTGACAACCCCCTCATGGAAGCCCCCTATAAAAGAACAGCCCTAAACCCCCAAAATTATCTCTCCCTTTTGAGATAGCCGGCATTCTCCCTTGAATGTGTATTTCCTACTTTCCTAAATAAATATCTGTCTATATCTCTGACTGGTGAGTGAGACATTCTTTTTTGTCATATAAGCCAAGGACCCCACTGATCCTGAGTTGAGGAATCAATCCTTCCCCTGTGACATTTTCATAAATAGAATGAAATATTTTCAGACAAAGAAAATTATCTTTTTTAGATCATCTTTGGACTCTAAGAATTAAACTCATGAAAAGAAGAAAATGTTCAGGAATTAGGAAGTGAGGCAGGTACACAGTCAGTGAAGTGAGGATAAGACCAGGGTCTGTGTTTTTTTGCTAAAAAGTAAAGACTCTATTCTCAAAAGGATGAGGAGAGTCTACTGGGATCCAGCAGAGGAGGAAGATTTCAGATTTAACCTGACCATGACAGACTGAGTGGTCCCATCAGCTAAATCTCCCAGTTTACTAACTAGAGACCCTTGACCTTTTTTTGCTTCTTATAGCATTGCCTTTAGCAAACTTTCCAACTATAAATTCTTTTTCTGCCTCTTTGAGATGTAAATCTTTGCCCAGCCTCCTGCTAGTTTTATACCTCTGCAATTAAAAATGGTTAAACAATTGGAACACTTTTGAAATAAAATGAATTCCCAACTTCCTAGGGAATGATCCTTTTGAAATGTAAACACTGTGAAAGATAGAGCCCCTGTCCCTCAGTCTGCAATGGAATAGAAACCTAACTAATTAGTGGTATTAAGAGACAACTAGCAAAGGTAGATGGCCTAATCACATTCACTGACTTCCCTGGAACTCTTTGCACTACTTTCCTACTAGATCATATCAATGCTTACAAAAATCTCCCACCTTGACTTTGACAGTTTCAGAACAATCACTGGTAGCATATGGAAGACTAATGGATGGAATGAGAAGGGAGTGGCCTGAGGAGTCTGGATACTACAGCCCTAGATGAGATAAACAGTGGTGAAGTTTGGAATAGAGGAGAGGCAGAAAAGGCAAGAAGGGAGACATAGAACAGAGATAGGACCAAAGAGTCAGCTTCTCCATGATCAATGGATGGTGAGAAAAAGGGAGCAAGAGCAACTCACAGATGTTTTGTGTGGTCATGGAAGGTACACTCTTCTGACACACTTGCATAGCACCATGGTGGACTCACTCGTGGTCTGCTGAGTTAGAGGGTGCAAGACAGCAGGGAAGGCAGCAGGGAGAAAAAGATTGTGAAAGTAACATGAAATTAAGTGGACATTGTAATGATGGATGACAAAGAGCACTTATAAATGCTTCAAAGTCAGTTTGGTGACACCTACAGTATCAGAAAATGATTCCTGAATTAGAATGTATTATAGACATAATTGGGGTAAGAGTATTCTGATGACTAGAAAACAAAGAATAGAGGTAAGAGGAGGAAAGAAAACATTGTACCTCCCCAGATGTCCACCCAAAGTCCGGGCCACAGCACCTCCGAAGTTGGTCAGTAATAATAGAGCTTTTTCTTTTCTTTTCTTTTAATTATATTTTACATATACTTTTACTGGTACATTGTAATCTTACATTATAATGAAGTTCAGAATGCTAGGAACATACATGCGCACAGCATTTTTCTCTTTTCAAAGCATCAGAATACAGCACATGATAAATGGAAAAGCAGAAGTGAGAAAGGAAAGAGGAGATATTGCAGCCTGGTCTTCTGGACAAAGATGAAAGGTGTCAGATAAAGAGCTCAACCTAACCATGGCCCCTGCTTAAGACAGCATTTCTTTAATTTTTCCTACTTCTGATGACTTCAGTATAGTACCAATGGTAACCCAGGAGAAAAGCATGGGCAGAAGGCCCACATGCCTCTCTCTTCTAACACACAGCAAGAAACAAAGGTCCAAGTCAAACAGTATTATGAAACATCATCCTCTTCCAAATTAAAATTAAGGCTTACTGACATAATGTCAAAGTCTGCTTTTGATGGAGGAAATTCCATTTCAATGAAGATTCCTAATGTCACATGCAATGAAATTCTAGTACTACAGAATGACTTATTCTTTGGAGTTCATATTTAGTATTAAATGTTAAATGTATGAGGTTTTTGAATGTATCTGACAATGGGCATTGGAAAATATGTAAATTTTTTCCAAGTATACCCAGTAGGAAATTAATATTTGCAAAAATTTTAAATATAGGGTATAACCGTGCCTGAGACTTTACCACAAGCCCTCAAATATTTGGTTGGGAGATAACCAATACTTGACTGTGACATTGGAATCCTGGCTACATATCCAAGCCAGCCAAATAAATGCAAAAATTAATTTGAAATATGAAGTGCCCCCACACAATTCATAACCATATCCAAAACTTAAATATGTGAAAGGATGACTACAGACACACTAGTCCAAAAATCTGTTTCATGATTCCAACATCATTCTATTCCTCTGTATGATGATGGTCAAGGTCACCACCAAATAAATGCCAAGGACATATCCCTGTAGCCCCAAATTTCTAAGCTGATTGGATACATGTGGAGAATTAACAACAGAAAGATTTCTTAAAATCACCATCGACTTGTGTACATATATGAAAATACCAATGTCAATCTCAGTACTCTGTATTGGGAAGGGGGAAACGGGGAGGCAAGGGGGGGGTTCTACCAAGTGCTGTATGTGCGTGTATGTCACTGTCAACATGATTTACATTATGATGTGAGACTATAATGCACCAATAAAGGCATATTAAAAATTTTAAAAATCATCTGAAAGGTCCCAAGTCTCTTTCTGTAAGCCAAAAGAGTAAACAAATTGTATATAAGAGGCTACCCTGCAGAGATGTGAAATAGAGCGGTCTCAAGCACACCCATCCCTAGCAACTGACAACCTGGGGGGCGTCTCTCATTCTGCTCCTCTCTCTCTCTCTCTCTCTCTCTCTCTCTCTCTCTCTCTCTCTCTCTCTCTCTCTCTCCTCTCTCTTTGCCTCCCAGGTGCCACGAACTGAGCAGTTTTCCTCTGCCATGCCCTGCTTTTCCACCATAATGTTTCTACCTTAGATTCAGCCACCCATGGATGAACCTCTCAATCCCTGAGCCTAAACAAACTTCCTCTCCTTTAAGGTGCTATCTTCAGGTGCTCTTTTCAAAGCTGACTAACAAACACTATGAGACTGAGCACTTTTTGGTACCCCCATCACTTGAAACAGTACTAAGAATATAGCTAACAGTCAATAATAATATGTTAAATTTATGACTCTGTGATTCATTTGGGATTGAAGGAAGATCCCCCAAATAGAAATTTTTCCAATAAGCCTGAGAATGGTGAAGCCAGTGTCAATGTAAAAAGACATTTGGAATGATATTGTGAATGATCAACATATAAATTGTTACTTATGCCACTAAGTACAAATATACTTTATATAGGAATACAAGAAGCACTCCTTGGAGGAAACAGACAGCATCATGCCTAAATAAGGATTCAGAGTTCCAAACCCTTAAATAGTTTCCTCAGGTTTGTGGGCCTCAGTTGGTTTATATTTGAATTAGGGATACAAATAATCCCTATTGCATAGGGTACAGGGATGAGGGGGAGTTAAATTATATGATATGTATATTAAAGACATTTTCTAGTTCACAGCAATAGTACAATCTGTGTTAACTACTATTATTTTTGTTATTGTTATATTTTAAAATAGTGTTAAGTACAAGATTTAGACAAAAGATAGGGAAGGGCAGTAAAAGCAAGTATGATCAAAACAATATCAATTTGTGAAAATAGGAATAAACATAAACATACTTAGGAAAGAATGAGCAATGCCCCACAGAGGACAAAGTGACATCATTTAACTCCCCAGACAGATTTCAAATTTAAATGTCTCCCTCCCTCAAGAGGAGGCTGACTCTGAACAGCCCTGTCATCAACTTGTTAAATGAGGGGGGGAAATTCAATTTCAGATAAAGCAACTGATAAAAAAAAAAAAAGCATCTGTGTTTTTAGCAATTTCTTGAAACAAAATGTATTTACACAATTTTCTAATGCTCACTTTCATGATGAGTGATATTGAAGCTTTGAAAACTTTACCAAGGAAACATAGCAGAAGAAAAACTTATAAATGCTATGTAATTTATTCAGGCCTAAACACCCATTATAATATAATACATTCTTAACAATACTTAGTTTAACCACTGCATTTGGCAGATAAAGAAATTGAAGGCTAAAGAAGACAAATATATCCCCCAAGGTCACACAGCTAATTAGTGGTCAGATTGGATTTTCTCACTCTTGCATGCATATATTTTATCCCTTACTTTCATTATTTAAATGATGTTTGCCAGGAAAATAGGTACATGGAATTTCCATAGTCCTATCACAGTCCTTATCACCAGAAGAGAAAAGAAAAGAAAAAAAAGCTTCAGCAAGTTGGGACCCATTCTGTTCTGTTTTGTTCTATTTTTCTCAACCACTATTTGGTCACAGTAGAAACTTAATATATGTGCTTTGAATAAATTATATTGTACTGCTAGATGTTCTAGTTTGATCTTTCAATGTCTAGCATTTAGCACCGTCTCTGGCATATGAATGACGCAAGTACACAGTTGTTCAAAGTATAAACACATGTTGAATGGCTCTGCCAGGTTAGCATATTTATGGAATTCAGTTGAAGTCAATTATGGAAATTGGAAATATGAAAACGCTAGTGTTTTATTTCCTTCCATTTTGAAAGTGGGTTAGACTTACTGAATCTCGAAGAATAGAGTAAGGAAGGGGAAAAATAGTGACTTTACAGTCGAGAAGCTTGGAAAATATCACCTTAACCAAGCAACCAGGTTAGTACCACCAGAGATGTCATGTGGCTGTCAGGTGAGTCCTGATATACTGGATCAAGAACGTACTCCACCTGTGCAGTATCCTTTCCAAGCACTTAGAACTCTGATCTAATTGTGACTAAAACAACAGACAGAGCCAGGTGTGGTGGTGCACACTTGTAATCCCAGTACTTGGGAGGCTGAGACAGGAGGATCACAGGTTCGAGGACAGCCTCAGTAAGTGGTGAAATTCTCATCAAACTAGGGAGACCCTGTTTCCAAGTAAGAAATAATATTGGGCTGAGGGTATAGCTCGAAGGTAGACTGCCTCTGGGTTCAATCTCCAGTACCATAAAAAAAATAAAAATAAAAAAGACAAAGCAATAATAGAGGAAATTCTACCAGACACCTGTCCAACACTTTCAGACCATCAAGGTCACTGGGGGAATAAAGGAAAGACTGAGAACCTGCCACAGACCAGAGGATACTGGGGAGACATGCTCACTCAACGCAATGTGGTGTCCTGGATTGGATCCTGGAGTATGAAGTCCAAGAGTTTAGTTAATAGTAATTTAGCAATATCAGTGTTCTTAACAAGTGCACCATGGTAATATAACATAACAAATATACCATGGTAAGACAACTAACTCCCTACAGTATCTTTGCAATTTTTTTTATAAATCTAAAATTATTACAAAATTAAAAAATTTGATTTAAAAACAACTCAGCTATGGATATCAGATGACACACTTAGGAGAATGCATTTGAGAATTTGCCGACGACTGGTGAGATCATCAAATGCACAGTGTTTGCATGCCTCATGGGTTTGAGTATCTTGTTATCACAGCAGACTTTTATACTAATAGACATAATAAAGGCAAATTGAATGATTGATTACATTTTCTTCCCATCATCTTTTTATGACACAGCTAGCCCTCCACATCTGAGGATTCCTAATCTATGAATTCAAGTTTCAACCTGTAGTAGTCGGCCAATGCCCTGCAGAAGACACTGATATCATTTAACTCCCAAGACTAATTTAAAATGCAAAAGGTATAGACATTTTTTGTTACTCCCTGGACAATTCAGTATATCATTTGTGTGTGTGTGTCACTGGGGATTGAGCCGAGAGGCATTCTACCTCAGAGCTACACCCTCAGCCCTATTTTATTTTTATTTGGAAACAGTGTCTGGCTAGGTTGATGAATCTCACTATTTGCTGAGGCTGTCCTTGAACTTGCAATTCTCCTGTCTCAGTCTCCCAAGTCCTGGGAGTGCACCAAGTGCTGGGAGTAGGATTATAGGCATGCACCACCACGACCGGCTAGTATAACAGATTTTATATAGCATTTACATTGCATTAGGTATCATAAGGAACCTAGGGAGGATTTAAACTATATGTTAAACTATATGGGAGGATGTGAATAGTTTATATGCAAACAGCATGTCATTTAATATAGATCTAAGCATGCATATATTTTAGTATCCACGAGGGACCCTGGAACCAATCTGCAGCAGATACGGGAGGGTGACTGTATTTATGAGCATTTTCAATTCTACTTTTGAAAGTGAGTTGGAGGGTGGTAGCATGAGCAGTTTGAGAAGTTAGCCCCTACCCTGCACCTGGTTTTATGACCCTGCAGACTGATGGGCGGCATGACTGCAAGGGCTCCTTAACAACTACAACTTCAATAATCACAGCTGCCACTCTGGGAGAGAATCATAATGTGCCAGACTTAGCACCAGGGGTTTCATATACACCATTACACTTAACCCTCACACTCTATGAGGTTACAATTATATTCTCATTTTCAAGATGAGAGATTTGATCATCAGAGAAATTAAATTACATTGCCAAGGTTGCAACCGAGATTCAAAAACAAACACTTACGACTTTTTCACTAAATCGCCTATCAAGGAAATTCCATTGGTGCAAATGCCAAAATACTGCACCTAGTTAGAGTACATTAGTCTCAATCAGTATAAGGATAAAGTATACACTATATATTATATGCATCCATATAATACTCACTATACTGAAACAATGTAGGTAAAAGCATTGTTGAACATTATATTTGATATACTAGTATCAAAATGGTAGTCCCCTCCTATCTTTATAGATTGACCACATCTGTTTTCAGTTGGCTCCAAATTGTTTTTAGCTATTTGTGTTTTAGCCCCTAGACTCCGGGGAATTATAACAATTCAAAAGTGCAGAGTAAGCTAGTGTCAAAAGTAAAGTTGAATCAGTTTGCATGAGGCAAAGTTAAATTTTGGCTAGTAGCAAGTTATTCTAGATATAAAAATATATGTCATGTCAATGAATATCTTTTGGAGCTAGAAACAAAACAGGTTTTCAAAAACTGATTATCCTTTGCCTAGGCTGTATGATTGCTTGCTTTATTAATGGTCTGTGTCTATGCTTCATTCAGTTGGTAGTAGTGATAATCTGAGGTCATTATTATGGATTTGCTTTAAGATTTGTTAAATATGGCCATTTTCTCTTTACATACTAGCTCTTCCGTTGAATAGATTTCCCTCTCTTGCAAATCATAACCATTAACTTGAGGCTAGAAAAATCATAACCAGTAAAGGACAGTCCAAATGTTGTAAATCTGAAGTTGACCAACAACAGCTGAGAGAGACTGTCAAGGACTCAACCTCTCCATGCTATTCTTTTGGGGGAATTTTCCCAAGAAAGAAAGAGAGATAAACAGAAGAGGGACGACGGGGATGGGAAGTATTTGAAATAGTATCCTTCTCTATGCTAAAATAAGCAAAGCAATTAATGGGGCTGCCATCCCATATTAGCAGAGAACCCTGCATTGCAGATGGAAGCAGAGCTTTGTTAGACAACAAACATCCAAGCTTGTAATCTGATATAAACAATGGTCCAGACACATGAGCAAGAATCTAGTAAACGGTGATGGCGAACAGCTACATGCTGTCCAGATAAATCACTGTGTCCTGTCATCAAGAAAGGAAACTAATTGTTTAAACCCAGCAACACAGTATCGCGCTACTTCACATCTTGTGACAATAAAGGAATGGCCTCAGAGGACTCCCTCTCTTTGTTTTTTTGGGAGGCAGGCCAGAGTCCATTCCTAGGGTCCTTTTTATCTAGATGAGTTCTGAGAACTTCATTTAATTAAGACTTCTGAAATAGCAGATCTACTTTTGCATGCACATCACACTGGAACATGAACTGAATTTTGCCTTTATATTTAATTCAAGCTCTGTCAGACTTCTTATGAATCTGTAGTCAGTGTCAAGCTGGAGCCAGAAAAGAACATGGGTACGAATAAATACACAGCCTCAAAGGGAAAGTTTTCCTGCACATCCACAGGTTGAAAGCATCATCACCATATATTAAAAGTAGAGTGATTGAATTGGCAACTTTTAGTGCCAATGAATATGTTGTTTTCTTAAAAAGAAGATCTTTAGAATCATTCCATCACTGCATTTATTTGTAATTTTTCGTTTTGTTTTGTTTTGGTTCCAAAGACATTACTGAATTTATTGGACCAACATTAATGCCAAGTTACTTCCCCCAATTTAAGAAGTTTCCTCACATATAAGTTTTATCACATAAGATATGAAAGGTAAAGAGCCCTGGCCAGGAAATGTCATCGTTCTATAAAAACTCAAATCACAGTTACCTCAGGCAATGGTGGGGAGATACTGCCACAGAAGAGATAGAACCGATAATTGAAAGCCATAGATAAGCCACAAATCTCATTTCACCCACAAATTTCAAATGTATTCCCACACTCATCCGACTTTCTTCAGAACTGATGGTGAGCTGCAAAATATCACCTGAGATCTGTCATCTTTTATTATTTAAAAAAAATGGCAAGCTGTTTGGAAATTTGAAAGAAGAAAGAATATAAAATACTAGTTTACAATTAGTAGCTCCTAAAAGTCACTTTAATTTACATTGCTGCTACATTTCCCATTGAAAATATACACGTATAGATATCAAATATCAATATCTTATTGCAAACATATATAAAATATCAGGTTGATATTAAGTATCAATTTGATATGCAATGTAAATTATATTATATATATTGCAAATGTAATAATATATATTTGTGTATATATATATGTGTATATATATGTTATATATGTATACATATATATATACATTACTTGCTTGTGGGTTAGAATTTTACTAATCTTATTTACATTAGAAAATATAGTATGTTTTTAACAAGAGGAAGAAATGCAAAGATTCAGATTCTAACTAACACTTTCCTAGCAAAGGAAATGAGAGTGAAGTATAGAGGTGAAGGCTGAGAGAAAATGAAAGGTACTAATGTTTTCAGAAACAACCAGCAGGGATGAGGAAGTCAGAGAGAGAGAGAGAGAGAGAGAAATATGGAGAAAATAGAGATTCCACAGAACTCTGTCACTGATTCTGTGGTGCCTGGGACACTGAATTCAGTGCTGAGCAAAAGGACCCTTGCTCACCACTGACCCCGGATCTCAGAAGTCCCCTCATCCAGTCCTGAGGCTGTGCTTGGATCTCAGGATTTCCACCCACTGTGGTTTCCTCCAGATCACAGTCTCAGGAAGCAGGACTCAGAAGTCACTAGCCCAGGAATGCTTCCCCTACTGCATTCCTGCCCATCTTTTCCTAGCTGCCTCTTCTACACTTCTAGTTGGGGTCCACATTTGAAGACCATCTGGGGCTTGGGGTACACAGTCTTTGGTTCTATATAAATCCCCTTTCTTTCTAGTGTAATCCTAGCCTGCTCTCTTGGACTCTATTTTTTTCTTCTCTTCTCTTATTGCACTTGGTTACTGATGCCACAATTGGAAAGGCACTCCAGACCATAATACCCAAAAGGCCCATGGTCTCAATTTCTTCTGGTCTATGTTACCCAATGACCTCATATATTAAGATGTAGAAATGGATTTAAACTAGCTACCATGTTATTAAAAATGTACAATAAATCCTAATTGATGAAGTAAGCTAATAATTAGCTGTGTATTCAAAGAGACATATTATAGAAAATATAAATATTGAGAATTCATATGTGGACTCAATTTCAGATTGCACCTCAACAGGGAGTCACTGTGGTCCTCAGATTCCCTATCCCGTGGACCTTTCTCTGATATTATACCACAGGAAAATAACTCAAAGTGTTGGATGCACCTTCATGGTGAACTCTGTCATACATAAGAATGTTGGAAGGGTTGGAGAATGCAGGCTCTAGGAAGAGACCTCACGCTCTGAAGAGCATCTGGAGGCTACTTTGCCATGGGGTCTCACCAACTCTCTGTGTTTCTCATTTTAGGCTGAGTGTAGCTTGGTAGAAGAATTGTGAGCTCCTGCCTTGGCCCCTGCAACAGAGTGACTGCATTCCACTGCTTTCCCTTCCTCGTTCCGTCTTCTTCAGCTCACTTACTTCGATTGACCTACTCCTGGAGCTACACTTGCCTTCGCTTCTCTAACTGGGTTTTCAGACACAACATCTAATAAATCTCCCCATCCAACCCAGGAGGATCTTAGCTAAGACAGGCCGAGCACAGGACATCCACTAGGCACTTGCAACTTACAAGCTTCCCGGAGTTTCTCTTTGTCATAGTGGAATCCTTCATAGTCTTGTAAACTGATTTTGTTCACCCGGATCCTCAGGCGATCGGGGACGGACTGGGGACTGCAAAACAAGAACCGAGTGGTCAGATACAAGTGAGAAAGTAGAACCGGGAGTCATGCACCTGGATGGACGAGGGGCAACATCATCTCTTCTGGCTTAGGAGAAACAGTTCACATCACATTCAAACCTGGATTGCGGGTCATCTACCAGGCATACAGCAATTATTTGGAGTATGCTTTCCCAGAAATATAACATTACTGGAATTTAGGTAAGAACATGGAAATAAGCAGGAAAAAATAAAAAACCTTGGAGGCCACTTTTATCATATTTGCTATTAAGTTATTAAATTTTTAATAAGATCATGTGTTTTGTTACATAATAAATTAGAAGCAGCTAATTGGAAATAGTGAGAAGAGGGCTGTATCTATGATGGGCTACAGATAACTACGCCCATAGAACTCAAACCTGGCCGATGGTGACCTGACCCTCAGAAGAGAGAGGAAAACTATTTAAAAGTACAGACTAAGAACCCAGAAAAACAGAGTTAAAATTGAAATTGTTCTATTTTACTGAATAGTCTCTGAAAGCACCTCTTAATCAGAGCTTGTTACAGTAAGTACCACCTGTGAGGGTGCCTCTGAGCACCTCACCGTGAAAATAAATAAATATAGACCATAGATATATTCAATGGAAAAAAATGGAGTATGTAACTCATGTTGAAATAATTCAATCCAAATTGGCTCAGGATTGATATTAAACATCTGCAGGGGGCAGTACCAGGCATCCTATTCACCCTTAGAATGTCTGTAACTTAATTCCTTGGATTCCCTTAAGTTACATGGTTACAGAAGTTTAATCCCAGGCAAGAGATAAGTGCAATAACTTAGTTTTCTTCACCTCCACTACGGATCAATACATTCTTCATTATATGGATATAACACAATCCCTTTGTCTTTGAATACTGCCTTATACTTAGATTTCATTGGTTGAAAGAATGTTGATAAAAGTCACCATTGAAAACAGAATGAAGAGTATTGCTCTTCAATGCATTTCTGTAAAGGAAAAATAGGAAGGAGAGGAAGCGAGAACAAGGAAAGGAAGAATCAAAGGAAGGAAAAGTAGGAGGGAAAGGAAGGAAGGAACGGATGGAGGGTAAAATCCTGGCATTAATAGTCAGGGCAATTCCCCTTCATTTCAACTCTGGAAGAGGAAGTGAAAAGTGCTTTAATGTCATTCTTTTGTCTAAAATCTCATTTCAGGGCAAAGTATAGTGATTCCTTTCATGAAGACTTCAATTCTAACTCATCTAAAACTAGCATACCATATCTATATATTAGTACATATCTATATATCAATATATAGTTCACACACATACACATACACACACACACACACACACACACACACACACACATACACACACACATTAAAGGCATTTAAAATGTAGCTTTAAGGGCACAAACTATAAACCAAGGTAGTAAACAGGTAAAAAGTTTGAAGTTCAATGGATTAAAATGAAGCCACTATGAAACCACAGACATGGTCATTTTTGGGGAATCTGAGAAAACAGTCAATGGCCACATCAGCCAATTATTCAAAGTGAGTTTGTTGGGGGTCTACTTTGTATTGGCATTGTGCTGGACCGTGAAGAGACACCGAGGAATAAAGCTGATGATGTGAGTATTTAGGTGGTGATGAGAGATCTAGCTTGACCAAATAATGTTTGTAAAGTAATAGATCAGACCTTAGGTATCATGCAGACCCACAACATCATTTAACAGACAGGCAAGCTGAGGTTTGGAGAGGTAAAGCAATTTTAATCCACATAGTTCCTAAGTGGCAGAGCTGGGAGCAGAGCCTTGGTCTCCTCACTCATCCGTTCTATGCTTTTTCTATTTTGCAACGCTCCTGGGAGGAATTCAAACTCTGGTCAACGGCTAAGTACCAAAAATCCTGTGGGTATTTCAGCAAAGCCATAAAGCTTAGATTTGCAGTCAGTTGTTCTCTTTTGGTGCTAAAACTCTATTCTTTATCAATAAACAATGGGCAGTGGGATGCTTAAGTGAACCATGATAAGTTCTAACAAAAGAACATGAGGCAGATATTACACATGAATGTGTAGATCTATATTTATTTAGAAGAAAATCTGGCTACAACATATTGTAAAGTGAAAAAAAAAAGAATCATGGGGAAAATTACATATGGCATAAGCTCCTGCATGCAAATTGTAGAATTTAGGAATTTGTATATGCAAGAGATGTATCTGGAGAAATGTTCAACAAGCTGTTCCAAGTGGTTATCTCTGTATGGTAAGACTCAGGGATTATTTTGCATTGACTGTCATCATTATCTTTTGGAGAAATAATATAGTCATTTTATAGCATGCCAATCTGTAAATAAATGATAACTCTTGACAAAGGTAAAAATGAGGGTTATAGCAAAGAGTATTAAATGTTGTAGACAAAAAAGAATTTAAGCATTTAATAGAGAGACCACACAATATTCATATCAAACATTTATCCCTAAGTGAAGGGGGTCAGATCTCCTTTCAATCTCTAGGTTCACGCAAATGGTCTACAGAGATTGTAATTAGCAAATATTTTCCTATCAACACAGCAGATAAGAGGGAAGCTGGAACCCTGGGTCGGGGCAGCCCTTCCTAGTCTATAATGGGAGACAGGAGACTGCAGGGACTGACTGAATTCTTCCTCAACATTCTTTCAAGATAACAATGGACCTAATGTGGTGAGCCCTAGTCTTCTCTAGTTGGATAAAGGTACCAAGACTAAAGGTACCTCCTTACAGAAGCAGTTGCCAAGTGAGAAATGGAATTCAGAGAAGGAGAGATGACCAGTCCCTGCTCCCCACATCCAGGAGACCTCTGACTCTGATCTAACCAGCTGCAAGGCCATTCTCAAAATCCATCAGCCTCTGCTCCCTGACCACATGCTTCCACCTCGCAGCTTCTCATCTATGCCCTTTAATTCCACCCTACACAGGGCTGCCTCCAGAACCACTGACCTCCCACCAATCATCCTGACTTCCAGGGCCACACCACAAACATCAGTAAGAGCTATCATTTGAATGGATCTTTTTTAAATCCTCAGTTAATTCACATATTATTTTGCTTCATCTCCAGAATGACCAGCTAAGCAAGACAGAAGAAAATAGGGACTGTTACTAACCACCACTTAACAGTCTCACCCAGTCAGCCTCTCCTCTTGTTTCCACAATCTATGACATACCCAGCTTTCCCACCAATGGAAGTTTTCTCTTATCAACCTTCACCCCAGTTGAGGCCCAACAGCAAATTTCATGGTACCAGACCATGCAGCCCATAATGGAAATCTTCTTTGAGTTGTTCTTGATCCTGATGTAAACAATGGGTACAGGAAGCACCATGGCCAAGTAATTAGGAGTCAGATTAATTGAATTTGAAGTGGAGTTCTTCTCATTATTGGTTAATCAGGAAACTCTATGCTTTAGTTTACTCATAAGCAAAATGCAAATAATAACAGCAGCCACCTCATAGGAATATTAGGGGAATTAAATGTCAGTACAAGTGATGTGCTTTGAAAAAAATACCTGGCATATTGTAAGTGCTCTATAGATATTAGCTAATACCATGTTAATAATTATTCTGAAAACTTATCTCCTAGATAAGGTTCTGCCTAACACCAGCTGCAGCAGCCAGATATCGGAAGGAGTTTCAAGCATATACAGGAACCTCCGTAGACATTTCTGACAAGGTTCTGGGGGTAAATTGTCAAGCTTGGCTGATGTTATAACATTTCACACTCCTGGATTTTCTCCCACCTGGTATTTTATAAAGCCAGCTAATAACACAAAAACAGACAGAACGAGGAGGAGGAAAAGTGCACAGAGCTTAAATGAACGCCAAGGAATTCAATTTTGTCCCCTTATGTCAAAATATATTAGTACCCATTAATAGCTGACTGAAGGTGGAGGATGACAAAGACCTTCCTTGGAGTCTGGGGAATAGAACTGTCATTAGTTTTCTAAAATTACATTTTTCCAAGGAAGTTATTAGAGCATGGAAGAGACTAACAACCTGAGTGACAATAAGCTTGCCTCCGTGCCAATGCCAACCACAAGATTCTCCCATGCTGACGGGGGCCCCATGTCTAAACCTGACTTCCATGGAAACACTACCCGGTTTTCTAGAAGGAATTCAGCATTCTGTGAACTCCCTTTCATACTGGAGTAGTGTCTTCAACCTGTGGCCTTCTCATTCATTTCCTCTGCACCATTATGACTGAGCTCCTTATGCAGAGTGGAGCACATGGCTCTGGATTTAAATCCCAAATGCTCCCAGGGACTCATTTCTCAAGAACTGTAATAAGATCACCTCTCTTTATCTCACTCACATGGGCTTCCAACAACCTCCAGAACGGCTGAGGTCCAGCCCTCGAGGCAGTGGGGTCGGGGGTCCCTCGATAGGTGTGGATTGAGATAAAGTCGCGAGAATATGCTCACACCAAATGCAATGAAGAAGTACATCTCTTTTATTGTTTGTCAGTCGCTGTTTTATACTATTTTTTTTTACAATGAGGCATATAGAACAGGAATTTTTACAGACTTGTTTTTCCAAAGGTTACCCATTAGTTAAAATCTTTACAATTTTGTTTCCCCCCTGTAAGCAGTGTTCTATCTTATCTCAGGAAGTTAGAGGGTTCTAGGGAGACCAGGCAGTAGTGATTCAGATAAACTTGCAAAGCCTGTTTCTAGACTAATGCTTGTAAAAGGTTAATGCATTGGGTTGTCTCCAGGCACTGCTTGTTTTCAGCTAAGAGATCAGTATCTGTCAGACCACATGTTTCTAAGAAGTTTTCTTTTATAATTAATATAAAAGCAAAACACAAAGCACCCACAATTTAATAATGCAAAGTGGAATATGCCACGCATTCCTTCTTTTGGAATCATCTGCCCTGCAGGACTCCAGTGGACCGAGCCTTGCTCAAGATCAAGCTATTAAGGATCTATCTCATTGGGTTGACTGTGTTTTCCTAAAATATGCTAATGTTTATTTTCCTAATAATGCTAATACTACCATTTATGATTGGTCTGTTTCTTCTCCAAATCATGACTATAAACAGTATATAATAATAAGGACAAATTCAATATTACTAATATTCATCTTACTTCTAAAGATACTGTAGGTAGATGGCTTACTCCTGTTTGGGTTACTCCTGTATTTTATGCTGAATCTGACTCTCATGTAACTGGGATTCAGCTTAGTCTCTTTAGATTAATAGCTGCCATGCAACCTGTGTTTTTAGCTAGTCCTTACTCAAAGCCAACCTTGCTACCTTTACATTCTTGTGTCCCTGCTCCTGATGCATTATTGTTAGGAAAACCAGGATCTGTATCTATTATACAAAAAAATGGAGTGTATTTAGTTCAATGTATACAATATATATTAACTAATTGTCTTAACAACAGGACGCCAAAAGACTAGAGTTGTCCATCAACCTCCGTTTGTTATGGTGCCTGTAAACTTAACTGATCCCTGGTATGATGACACAGGCGTACAGCTTTTTAAACAAATTACCGATCTTATTCATCCAAAAAGATTTGTAGCTGCTCTAATTTTAGGAATTACCGCCTTAATCTCTATTATTACTTCTTTAGCTGTTTCAACTACTGCCTTAGTTACCAAGATTACTACTGCTCATCATGTTAATTCACTGTCACATAATGTTGCTCTAGCTTTAGCTGCACAAGAAAATATAGATAAAAAACTAGAAACTCGTATCTCTGCCTTAGAAAAAGCAGTGCTGTATTTAGGAAATCAAGTAACTATAATGATTCTCAGCATTCCTGCCTGGTCACAGGTACAAAATCATTTATTAGGAATCTGGAACAACACTAACATAGCCCCTAATCTACAGGCACTACAAAATAAAATAAAATATATTAGTCAAGACTATATAGATGTTAGTTCTACTGCAGAAATGGCCTCTGAATTTTTTATTCAGCTTTCTAAACAATTAGACATACGTTCATATATGAGCTATGGGATTTCTATTGCACTTGCTTTGTTGCTTATTATCACATTTTGTTCATGTTTTCCAGTCATCATCTGACTGACCTCACAATCGGTCAAGTCACTTGCCATAGAAGGGGAAGCCATTAAAGTAAAAAATAAAAAGGGGGAAATGCCACAGCTCCTTAATAGCTGGATCGGTCCGCTGGAGTCCTGCAGGGCAGATGATTCCAAAAGAAGGAATGCCTGGCTAATCCCACTTTGCATTATTAAATTGTGGGTGCTTTGTGTTTTGCTTTTATATCAATTATAAAAGAAAACTTCTTAGAAACATGTGGTCTGACAGATACTGATCTCTTAGCTGAAAACAAGCAGTGCCTAGAGACGACCCAATGTATTAACCTTTTACAAGCATTAGTCTAGAAACAGGCTTTGCAAGTTTATCTGAATCACTACTGCCTGGTCTCCCTAGAACCCTCTAACTTCCTGAGATAAGATAGAACACTGCTTACAAGGGGGAAACAAAATTGTAAAGATTTTAACTAATGGGTAACCTTTGGAAAAACAAGTCTGTAAAAATTCCTGTTCTATATGCCTCATTGTAAAAAAAAAAGTAGTATATTTTTATTTCATGTAAATTTGCTCGTATACTAACATAGGCATTGATCACAAGGCGTACGAGTGGTAGAACGCATAGGCCTAGAATGACTATTGCTGCTAATCCGATAACTCCTCCCAGCAAGGAGGTAAAGGAGGGTCAGGTAGGCACCAAGATGAAGCCGATCTACAAATAGTTGTTTCTGCCACTTTAATAGAGATGGGCTCCTAATTACATAGATCAAAAATCTCCTGGTGTAACTTTTAAAAATCCTTTTTTTTTCATCTTTCCCTTATTTGGTGCATTGTAATCACACATCTTTGTTAGGTACAAGCTAGTATAGGTAAAGACATCCATGCACACATTTCTCATTTAACCCTTCCCCAATTCCTGCCCCACTCTCTCCTCCTCCCTCCTTCTCAAGGTCAGTTTAGTATTTGACTTTGATGTGTTCATGAAAGTACATCATGCTCATTAGGGTGTCTCCCCCCCATCACCTTCCGTTAAGTCAAATTCTTTGTTCACCTGAGGATTCTCCTTCTTCATCTGGAGTCCCTCTTATGTCCCATTTTCTCCCTAGTTTCCACATATTAGGGAGAGCATTCGATTTTTAACTTTTTGTGACTGACTAATCTCACTTAACGTAATGTTTTCCAGTTCCATCCACTTCCTTGCAAATAACATGATTTTGTTCTTTATGGCTGAGTAAAATTCCATTGTGTACATATCCCATAGTTTTGTAAAATGCAAGCACTGCCTCGCACAGGACCTGGTAGTCAATGACGGGTTCGATTTTCTCAGGGCAATATCAGCCTAAGACAGGGGTCGTTGAATGACTCATCGAGACCCCATGACGGGTAAGATTAAGCACCTGGTAGGAAACGACCTAAGACAAGCACAGTCCTTCGTGCATTTTAAAATAAAAATGGGGGAGTTGTGGGAGCCCAGCTGGGCCCTCTCCCCCCTGGCAGTTGCTATCTGCATATATGAGTATACTGACTCTTCTGCTATGGCTACATTGGTGTCTCAAAGTCTGGAGATAGCACCTAGGATGCATAGATGAAAGACCCTCCCACTTCTTAGAAAGTAAATATATGACCCTAAAGGATTATGGTTTTATGACTCTAGAAAGTTTGCTTTACCAGGCTGTGTTAAGAATGTGGGCTATACGTGTAAAACAAAGAAGTAGTGCTATTTGTGTTCTGACAATGATTGATATGTCATAAATGTCTATGTAACCTTGTTGTACTCAAGAAACGTATAAAAATCCGCGCTGAAAATAAAAAAAATTAATAAAAAAATAGTATAAAACAGCGACTGACAAACAATAAAACAGATGCATTTCTTCACTGCATTTGGTGTGAGCGTATTCTCGCGACCTTGTCTCAATCCACACCTATCGAGAAACCCCCAACCCCACTGCCTTGAGGGCTGGACGCCAGCACAGAACATAGCTTCTCTGACCCCCCATTATCCACACCTGTCACCCTGAGATGCCTGAACGGAGGTAGACTGCCATCCCATCAGGACAACACCCTGAATGTTCACCATTATTCAGTTCACACCTGAGTCTCACTACTCTCTGCTCTACCACAAATGCCACTGCCAAACTGCCAATTGCATGCTCTCTTTCTCTCTCTCGACTTTTTATTGTCCCTGTGTAGAATTTTAATCCATTGGGTTAAATCTTTCCTTATATCCTCAAATCTTCTTTTTCTCTTTGGATCTCTATATAATTACAATGCACATATATATGTATATATACATATATACACACATATACATATATATAGTTGCATTATAATTATACATCATAATGAGGTTTAGACTGATGGAAGCACACAGGCACACAGTACTAGGTGTTTTCCCTACGGATCCGAACCCATATATAACATTGAAATTGATATTCATAAATTTATATAGAGCAAAGCATTATTTGAACTGTTTCATTCATCTCCCCTTTCTCCATCCCACCTTCCTTCCCAATTTCTCTTCCGCTATTCTGCTAGTATCTCCCCTTATTTATCTAAAGTACATTTGTTTCCCAATTTCTTTCTAGTTTCCACATATTAGTGAAAACATATGGCCCTTCACTTTCTGGGACCAACTTATCTCACTTAGCATAATATTATCTAGTTCCATCCATTTTTCTGCAAATGACATAATTGTGTTCTTCTTTGTTGCTGAGCAAAATTCCATTGTATGTATAGGCCATAGTTTCACAATCCATTCATCTGTTGATGGACACCTAGGCTGGTTCTACATTTGGCTATTGTGAACTGTGCTGCTATAAACATAGATATGTATGTATTCTTATAATATTATAACTTCAATTCCTTTGGAAAGATACTGAAGAGTGGTATTCTGAGTCATATGGTGGTATGCAGTTCCACTCAGCCTGCTACAAGACTCCTCTTACCTGACCTCCTACCCATGTGCAATCTCTTCATGGAAGAAGAAGAAGACCTGGGCAATTCAGTTCCCCAACATCACTTTAAGACCACTGACACCACAAGATCCCATCTTCTCATTGAAATCATCGGTCACCTGGAAGTGGTATGCTTTAACATCAAGACAATATAGCACAGTGGGTAGACCAAGATGTATAGCCAGAAAAAAATCTTAGTTCCTATTTGAACCCTGTCAATAATTTATGTTTGTTCTTTATAACTCTAAAGTTAGCATCTTTAAGCCATTTTCTGCTCTGAAAATTGGACTTATGCAAGGAATGAAGTGAGAACTAAATGAGAAGAGATATACAAGCTGCTAGCCCATTCCTTGTATACAATAGATGTTCAGAAATAATATATTATTGTATTGTTGTTACTGTTATTAGCACCTTAATGATTCTTCAATTTCCATAAGTCTTCTTTTTTTTTTAAACTCAGTCCTAGATAATAACATCATATTGAACCCAGAGCTGCAGCTTTGATTATCAGATAGCAAACCTTAACATGTTGAGAGTCTGAGGACATGCATAGGGAGACAAGATTCAGGGTAATTAGACATCAACAGACTGTTGGATCAAAATGCAATTGGAAATGGTGAATATTTGCAAAAGGTTTTACTTAAAGATTTTAAGTATATAAATCCTAATTCATGTTGCAGAGAAGACCCTTAAAATTTTATAATTATTCTGTATCTTGTACCTTATGAATATTCAGTTTTCATTAACATTTCTTTGATGGTTCAGAGTCAGATGTGCCCCTTGTAACTCCCTATGTAGATGCATTGATTTTTATGAAGAGCTATAATTTAACCATAATTTGTTGTTGGTTTTCCTTTTCGAGGCAGAAAAGCCTCACCAATTTTGTCTTTCTCCCTTCAGTCTTCATTTGATAACAATAACAAATTGCCCTAGGTTCTTTCAAGCTATGCAAATGTGAGAGTCTACTTGAACATAATCTAGACACAATAAAGTATATCTCTAACTAGTCTTTGATGCAATTCACTTGTATCTGAATGCCTGTTATGAATTAACTGCAATTAACTGATAATGTGGGTTCCAAGCATGAAAAACTATCTCTTCCTCCTCTCAGCAACCTCAGCATTTAGAAGAGCACCTGACCTATGTTGTTTACGATAAATGTGTGTGAACAAATGTACAAAGGAAATACAAGAAGTTGGATTACTCTGGGACTGCACATGGCCCTGAGCCCTTAGCACTGGCGCTTCTCAGAATGGCTTTCTGGGGGCTTTCCTCCTCTCTGTGCACCCGGACAACTCTCTGGTTTGGTTGTCCAATTCTGTTCTTTGTCTGATCTCTGAGTCAGAAGGTAAATCCATGTGAGATTATGCCCTCACTCTCTTGCATTTTATCTCTAGTGAGACTCACACAAATAAAAAGAGGGAAGAGAGAATTTACAAATAGTAGATGTTGCTACCAAAAAGGTAAATAGTGCATTTCAGGACATACGTTCAACTAAATATCAGTGAACTGGAAACATCAATCACTACAGCCTTACATCAGCTATCAAGTTAGACCTTATTAAATAAAATTATAACCAATGTCTTCCTTTAGCAACTTCTTGGAAATGGCTGACATTTACCTTGGGATATTTTTAATCTGCCATCGACAATAGCCTATTCAAAACAGGCCCAAGAAGACCTCTTTACAATAAAACCAAACTGAATCAAGGCTTCTGAACAGAGATTTAAAATGAATTTTTGACACCTGCCAAATTGAGACAGAACACTCATAATTCAGTTGTCTTCTCCCTGGAGTCGAGAACAATGCCCCACGAATCTGAAATAAATTGTACAGAGCTTTTTCAATCTCCATAAGAGTATACTAAAATCACATGATTGGTAGTAGCTAATCATGTGATCCCATTACCTAACGTGTTTTCCTGGAGACATCTTTAAAGGTTGTTCATTCTTTTTTTAATAGCAAACAAGTAAGTTCTCAGTGTGTCTGGCGTGCATCTGTGTGGTGGTTCACATACTTTCATGGTTTACAAATCATTTGAGACAGTTGTCCTCCAGATCTATTTATATGGCTCATGGAAGCATTATGATGTTAAGAGGAATCTTAGATCACATCTAATTCAATATTTGGTGAGTACTGGCTTTTAAGCCAGTAGAATAATCAGTCACAGGGACTAATGGCAAAAAACTACAAACTTTAAGTACAAAAGCTAAAAATATATCAAAGAAATGTTTGCTGACTTGATGGCTAGAAGATTTAAAATATGCTGTAATTGCCAAATATCAAGGAATTTTAATGACATTGGCTGAAACAAAACTAAACATTTTCCATTTCTGGAGATCTTCAAGCACATGTTGTAATTAACAATATTATATTTTCATGGAAATTTGAAATGCATTGCTATGCTTTGTAAATAAATGATAAATGAATATGCTGGAGAGTGAAATTACTGTGTGGTTCTTAGAGACTGTCTTTTCCACTCAGTATCATGCTCACGGCCCTTAGAGGGGAATCAAAGGAGAAGACAGCTGTACTGCAAAGCAGCTGCACCAGTAGAGCAATGCCACCATTTTTGCTTTAAAGAATGAGAAACAGGCTAACAACCTGTATCAATATTTCAACTTCTCCTGGCCACCTGTTTTTGTGGTGGTCATCATGGTCATCGACTCGGCCAGCCAATTCTGATACATTCATGTGGAGCCATCCACACTTAGATGTCATGTTAAAACTTCTATTTACTAGAGTCAGATTTATTTGGTAAACCATTGAAAAGCTGAGTGCCAATAGACCTACAGGTTTCCTTGATGTGTACATATTAAATTCCCCCCCCCTTTTTTTTTTTTGGCTGTACTAGGTATTGAACCCAGGGGTGTTTTTATGTTGAGATATACCCCAGCCATAATTTATTTTTTGTTTTGAAATAGGGTCTCACCAAGTTGCTAAGGGCTTTACTAAGTTGCAGAAGTTGGCCTTGAACCTGTGATCCTCCTATCTCAACCTTCCAAGTACTCTGATTACAGGTGTGCACCACCATTCCTAGTTTCAGTTTCCATCTTAATTCATCCTTCAGCAACATTTCACACTGTGGTGAACTCTGACCCAGAAGTTCTTTTCTCTTAGGTTTTAGTTTTAAACACTCTTCTCATTGCCCACTTAAGCTTCCAATAGCTACTTCTTTCTCTCCCTTGTAGTTCACCCTGACTGTCTTTCAAGTATCTATTCTCCTTTGCTCCTTCCACTAAGTCCTGCACACACCCATCTACTATCATCTTGCACCTTAACTGGGCTCCTGCATCCCAAAATGTCATCATCCTATTTGAATTGTAAATGTGACCATGACCAGATAGATGATTTTTCCCCTTGAGCAGTAAGAACAGGATGCCCGCTGATAGTTATCTTTACATCTCCCAGAATGTCTGTTAAATACGAAGCTCTTGGCATGTGTTAAACAACTGTTCGTATGGGCTTCCTAGTATTGCAACGAGAAAAATCCTTTCTCATGACAACTGACTATATCCCCCGTCACACTTACTCATGTCCTGCGATGTGCGCTAACGCAAGAATGAGGAACATTCGGCAGAATTCAGTTCAAAGGAAAAACTGTCTCCCAGCACTAAAGCCAATGACCAAACTATAAACCTCCACACTCACACATCTTATTGTTGCTACGCTTCCGCCTTTGTAGATGGTGTGGGTTCTTTGGCTGGCCTCTGTTTGATACACATGGAGAAAATGTGTACCTGTGATGAGATACTCTCTGGAGATTTAGACCTCATGAAAGCGAAGTCTCCTGCCCTGCTATTTGCTGAATTGGCAACTAAAGATGACAACCTTTAAGGCAAAACAGTGTTTAGGTTCCCATTTGTACTTTTTACTACTCTTTCATGCTTAAAGAGAACAAAAGTTAGACAAATATCTTGATGAAAGGCAGAGAAGTAAATACACAGGAAGCGAGGATGGATGCAAATTAGAAGCAGGGAGAACATACGCTTTTGTAGTGGAATTCTGCAAATTCAAGCTGCTGAGTTGAAGAATAGTCAAGAGTGGTTAGAGTGGAAGCCAGTAAATAATTCAAGCCCTGTCTTTCATCACATCAAACCGAAATCACTTCCACATTAAGAAGTAAGTCCATGCAATGTGGGCTTCCTGGCCATTAAAAATGACTAAACATTGTACAAAAATGCAAATAGAAGGCAATTTTTGTACCATACCCTGTAGGAAGGATTCTTTTGCTGCTCTGTTTGAAGAGAGGGCCATTTATCACCATCTCCGGTGGAAAAAGGGCCTTTGAGCTTGAGCCAATGAGATGCAATGGGGTAATGTTATTCCCAAACCACACGACTGCTTTAGAGCTCATGTGTTTAGAAAGACAGGCGTTTTCTAATTCAGGCTTCAATTTCTACCGTTCTGCTATTTATATTGCTAAGAATCTTTGCTTGAGTTTACAAACTATTTTATTATCCTATTGTTATTTGCGACTGAAAAACTGATTTTCTTTACTGGAAAGGAATGCAAAGGAAGTATTATGATTTGTGTACTATATTTATATTTTTTTCTGTACTGGGAATTGAACCCAGGAGCATTCTACCCCCAGGCTCACTAAGTTGTGGAGGGCCTCACTAAGTAGCTAAGGCTGGCGGCGAACCCGGATCCTCTGGTCTCAGCCTCCCAAGTACTAGGATTAAAAATGCCACCATGCCTGGCTTATGATTTGTGTACTTTAGAAAGTCTCATTTCCTAGAAGAAAACATGCATGACTCTTCATGCATATCAGGAAGAGCACTAGAGTGAGGCTTCCAGCTACTGACGCATGAGTTCACCTTCCAGCCCCTCCAAACACTTGGGGGAGTTGAGAGGTGTTACTGGAGTGAGTGTCTTGTCTATCACTAAAACAATATTTTAAAAAAATTGATAAAAATTTGAATTTTTAAGTGATCACATTTGTTTTGGCTACAAATGAGCAAAATCTCAAGAATTTATAATTTTGTGTAATTAAAAATAACCAAACAAAGCAAACAGCCTCAATCCTCAATGCATAAAGCAGTAATGGAGTGGGAATGAATATGGCTCTTGCTATGGTTTGGATGTCATTTGTTCCCCAAAGATTTATATGCCAAGGTCTTACTCCCAGGATAGCTCTGATGGGAAGTGGGCCACTAAGATGTGGGGCCTAGTAGGAGGTCCTTAGGTCAATTTGGGGTGCTGCCTTTGGAAGGTACTCTCAGACTCTGGGCTCTCTGGCTTCCCAGTTCAGTCATATGCCTTTTAGTTTCTTCACAGGCTTCTGGAATTGCCTTCTGCTGTGTGGTACAGCAAGGGGGACCTTACCAAAGCCCAAGCAATGTTCTTTGGGCTTTTAGCCTCCAAAACTATGGGCTAAAAATAATCTTCTTTTCTTCATAAAGTAACAGTGTCTCGGGAATTCTATTATAGTGTTGAAAAACTGACTAATACAGCTATCTTAATGGGTGTGTGTGTAAATGATATAACCCAATTAGGTTGGGAAAGGATGGAAAAAGTGGAGAGTTATATTAGGGCATGGAGAGAGAACTGGCATGGAAAGACTATGCATCAATCTATAGATGGTGAAAACCTAAGTCTTGCACTAGCAGCGTGGACGGGTTCCCACCAGTCCATGTTTTTTTTGTTGTTGTTTTTTTGTTTTTTTTTTAATCAGAAACCCAAAAGAAAGAACTTAGAGTCCTCTAACCTGACTCTCCTCCTCTAATTCCTGATTACATTACTCTTATTTTTTTTTAGAATCATTCTTCTTTTTTGTATAAGAATGGCAGAATAAAGTTACCTTTTTAGAAAGAAATGCATAAAAATTCCACAGCTATTAACCCACAAGGATAGCTTCCCTTAGAATATACTTTCAGGGGTAGACCAATAGGTTTCTTGGATGATGAAGAAGAAACAAATACAAAATAACTACTTACATATTTGGAGCTACCAATATTAAAAGGAAAAGGATAGAAGAGGAAATCAGGAGGGCTCTACTGTGGTGGTAGAGTGTGACCTCGTTTGGGGCACTTTTGCTTGTTTTATTTCTTTTTCTCCTTTCACTTGCCACAATGCAGTGGATAAAAAATCTCCACCAATGATAGTGTCTTCATGTATTTGTTAGTCAAGAATCTCTCCTCATGGGAACATATATAATTGTTTTACTTTGCCTGGGTAGTAAAACACCATTAGGCCAAAAGATATACTTATTTCCCAATTAGAAAATGTTTGCCATCTCTCTTGAGAGCAGTAAGGCCTAAGTAATAATAATTAAAAAAAAAAAAAAGATAAAACCACAGGCTTTAACATAAATCTTTGGCCTTTTTGTTCCATTTGTAATTCTTCCAGCAGATTTTCATTTTAGTCAAATATTTTTGTCATAACTTTGGAACTTGCTGAATTCGTTTTTTTTTTTTTAGAATTTCATTTTCTGATATAAAATGTGATGATGAGTTCCAGGGATTAATTAAATGGAGCATCAGCAAGTATTTTCTCTTTATGCCTTTTAAAATGTACTCTCTTTTCATTTCATGTGAGTGTTTCAGGGTGTTATGACAGACTGGGAAAACTCAATTGAATTGGTATAATTAAATTGAAACTCGCCTACAAATGAAATGCACCTTGCAGCTCATTACCACCCCAGCCAAGCAATCCAATATAAACACACTCTCAGAAGGCTCAAAACAAACACCTAGATTTCTTTGTTATTGATATTTTCTTCTCGTTGTATGTCAGAAGATAATATCAGTTTTTACTGCAGTACTGGAGGAAAAATTGAAACATTTCTTTTTCCTCCCTGAATGCAGTAAGCCCATTAATAACAATCTAAAGACGCCCCCCTCTATGAAGAGTACATTCGTAAATAAATCTTTTATTTATAAAGACTAGAAAAATTACTCCTTCCCCTTTCCATGTGTAGAAATGGAAATTTAAATCATATAAATTCCATGTATATGTATTTCTGTAGCTCCTTTATTATGATGATGCTTTAGAAATTCAGATTTGAACTAAAAATTAAAGTACATATTGTTCAGCTATCTTAATTAACAGAAAATAAAGTTAGGGCCAGAGAGGTTAACAACCTTGCTGAATCCCATATCGTTAATACTGAAATCTGCTATAAATAAAAGGGCTATTCCCTTTGGCTCATCTTCTACACTTCAATAAAAGATATTTTTAAGAATGAAACTATTAATACAAGTGCTATACACAAAGTAGAATCTTCAATCAGCTGATGACACAAAAAATAAAAATAATGTAAATTCAGCCAAACGTATTTAGTATGATGCTGTTATGGGATGAGCTGGTTTCCCCAAAACTGATATTTGGAAGTCCTAGTTACCATTATCTCAGAACATGAGACCACATGTGGAGAGGAGGTCTTTAATGAAGGAATCAGGTTAAAATAAGATCATTAGGGTGGACCTTAATGTAATGAGACTGTGGTCCTTACAAGAGTAAGGAATCTAGACAGACTTGCAGAGGGAACGTCTTATGAAAACTCACAGATGGAACAGCCACCTACAAGCCAAGGAGAGCGGGTCACAAACCAACCACAGCGCCACACACTCAGATTCCCAGCGTCCCAAATTGCAAGACATAAATTTCTGTTGCTGAAGCCACCCAGCCTGTGGTATTTTGTGTAGCTTCCTAGCAAACTCACACAGAAGCGTACTGAAAAGATGCACCAAGAGAACTAACTCATGTTGTTTTAATCCTACAATTAGTGTTTATTTTTAGGCGATACATATGGAATAATGAGAGGAATCTAATTTTTTTGCTTTCCCAAATTCCAAACTGGCTTAGAAATTTCTGCCAGCTTGATATCCCTGTTTGGGAAATTCGGACCCTAATTCTAACTTCTCTTTTCAAAATTCATGGCATGCGGAAAATTTTAAAGAATGGCTTTTAAGTTTATTGGACTAATGTTATTCTAAGGTCAGATTATTCTTATTTTTTATTTAGTTTTTTTTTTTAATTTATAAATTTCCCCCTCTCCTTTTTCCCACTCAATATACCTGGAACATGTACTGTGCTAAAATTTCCCCACAAACATTCTGCCATACCCTGAATCTGACTTCTGTGATGGCCCTCTTATTCCACACACAAAGTCAACAAAACCAACAAGAAATATTTGCCTCACTTTTGAAGTGACCTTTTTACTCTACAGAAAGTGCTGAGTCGTAATATTGCTCCTACACCTAGGCAGACATGAATAATTCATCTCTAAAAATAAATTTTAAAAGCAACCAGATATAATTTTAAATTTTGAGGGAATCCTTAATGTACTGTGTCCTTACATAAGTGTACTAAATGCTGAGCTATGTGAACTCTCACTACTAGAAGAACACACAGCAATCCCTACACTCTAGATGCAGAAGTGACCCTTCCTGATATCAGCCTATTTCCAACGGAACACCATAACTAACAATTCTAAAAGATTTCTCAAATTCTTTAGCTGTGCTGGAATTTATTTTTAACTGGGTGTCATCCTGAATTTTTTCTTGTAATAACACTTGAACTGCAAACCTGTAACATCAAAGATTCACACATGAAATGCTCCAAATTGAATTCTAAGTTATTCTAATTCGCATTCTCTTAAAAATGTTTATGTACCATGATTTGATTAAAATATATAAATAATATATATAAAAATTCACACACACTTACACACGGGAAGCTGTCCAAAGTTTGCATTGAAGCATAGTTCAATATTTTCAATGCAATCTTCAAACCAGACAGGCCTAGATTTTAATCCTAACTTTACCAGTGTATAGTATGTTAGCAAGTAAGTTTCCTACCATTTCTTGTTCTCAAGTCTTCTCATCTATGGAGTGAGAATAATACTTATTGTTATCTAACATAGCTACTAGAGTGCTGAATTGGTCATAATGCAAGATTCATAGCACAACACAGATATATATCACCTATCTATGTTAAAATCCACTTGGTTCTTGCAGACAGAAAGGTGAGGCATTCATTAAGCTTACCAAGGCAGCACAGGGCCAGGCCTCCTGCTTAGTACTCAGAACTGAGGATGACCCTGTTTTTATCTCAGGGAAAGTCTTGCCTAATTCATTTCATAAATCCTTTTGGAGAAAATTTTCATAGGATTCTAGGACCATGCCCTGAATTTTATGATAACAGAACTTAAGAGCTGATGGGAATCCCAAGAATCAACTGAGTTTAAAAATGTATGCATTTTTAAAATTTCAATGCAAAGGGGTAACATATGGTCAGTGTTACACAGACAAATGCATAGCTCCCCCATATGTTCAAAAGAGAAAGAAGTTACCATGGGGAAGGAGGAGGTGCAGAATAAGGAGAGGGTGCTCCAGTCAGAAATGTGTAGTCCACACCTGGGCCCCTTATCCTTGTGTTACTCGACCTCTTAAAGTTGGACCAATCTGAGGCAGAGAGAGGGAACTCTCAGGGAAACTTGTGGAGCACGGGGTGAAAAAATCTATTATCCAAGGTGCAGCCTGGGTTCTAGTGTGGAAACTCACATGAAATGAAGCCCAAGTCATTCTTACTTTCTTTCCCTTGGAATTTTCCATCAGTGTATCTGTATTATGAAACCTGCAGAGAAGAGCAGCAAAAAATAGAGGAAAGGAAAGGACGGTAGTATGTATGACTAACAGTCAAGAGACGGTGGACAGTGGGAAGTGAAATTACTAGTAAGATAATCCAGAAAGTGTGGGAGTCTGGGGAGACAGAGGAAGAAAGAGGAGAGGATGGGCTCGGCTTCTGTTCAGATGCTTAGAGAACAGATAGCATTGCTTTTCAGAGGATCTGAAATTAGCTCTTATGCTCCACTCTCTGACCCAGAACTCAAGAATTTCTTTTAGTTCTGTGAACATAACAATTTTCTCCTGTTTTTTTTTAAATATCAACATTAAAAATTTTTTCCCTTTGATAGAAGTAATGCATGTTCATTAAAATTAATCAGAAAAGACAGAAATCCAAGAACAAAGCATTTACAATCTTACCACTCAGAGATCATCATCTAGGAATGCAATAATAACAACAAAAGCATGTATGACAAACCTAATCACAGGATTTGGAGTGCTTGGCACTTTTGGTACTCACAAAACTGGCTTTTGGAACCAGAAACTATGATCCAAAAATTACAATCCATAAATCAGAGTCCACGCAGATTTCTGCCCCTGATGTGCAGCATATTTCCAAAAGCTTGACCAGTCAGTGAGTGCCACTCATCTTGAGATTCTCATAAAGGTCTGTGCATGGCCACCAATAGTTTAATTCATTAAACTGAATAATCTCAGCAACTTTAGAGGTAAGCTTCATGGCTTACAAAGGCAGACATGTGAATATCTACCTAGGTAATGTTTTTGATGTGGGTGCGGTAGAATAAAAAATGTGTTCTGCATAACACATAAGAAGCCTTATTTTCTAATTAAAGAACCCAGTTTTAAATAAATAGGACGAAAAGGTTAGAATAAAAACTTTGATGTGACTAGTTGGAGAGAATTGAAGAATTTTATAAAGCACTTCAAAAGATTCAACTGGTTTACTTTCCTGGCCAGAGGCATGCAGATTTTAAACCACCTATTCCCAGTTGGTTTTCTTCAACCATGAAGATTGAAGGTTCTTCATTCTGTATTTGTAGTTCTTCAACAATAAAAGACTTAAACTCAATCCCAAACAGAATTTCTGAAAAAAAAATTGGCATATCAAAAATATTTTCCTTTCTCTTAGTAAAACTCCCTTTTGCTTGGGATAAAAATCAATTTACTTTCATCCTTTACCAAGAAGCCTTCATCGATCAAAAGCATTTCAGCATTTTGGAATGCCAAATCCTACTCATCCTGTGGTCAAATATGACAATTTATACTTTTCTCCTAGGTCCCACTCTGCCTTCCCTAAGGTATCAAGCAAACCCACACAATTTAGCCTTGGGATACATCCTGTTTGTGTTTAAGCTGTAACTCATGTGCAATATGGCGTATTACATTTAACATATGCTGCTGGTAGTTTAAAATGCACTAGTCTCTGCAGAGTTGTGCTGAATTCAGCTGTAGCACTTGCTGAGGCACTGCAGTAGGGAGGAAGGATGGATACTGCATGATAGCTCCACAATAGCTCCATGCTTTAAAGGATGGCAGAGAAGCAGGCATGGTGGCGTATGCCTGTAATCCCAGTACTTGGGAGATTGAGATAGGAGGATTGCAGGTTTGGGGCCAGCCTCAGCAACTAATCAAGGACCTCTGCAACTTAGTGAGAACTTGTTTCAGGACCCACCCTCCTACACACACACACACACACTAATAATAATAATAATAATAATAATAATAATAATAATAATGACGACTAGGTGTGTAGCTCAGAGGTAGAATGTCCTTGGGTTTGATTCCCAATACCAGCCAAACAAACAAAACAATTGAACCAACAATGACAATAAAAATAAACAAGCAAGTAAACAAATAAATAAATGACTCTGGACCTGGCCAATGTGGGCCACTATCAAACCTGGACAGAATTCATAAAGCAGCCATTTGAGAACTTTGCAAAGGAAATGATAGCAGCAGATTGGGTACAGCCAGAATTTTAAAATGCTATCATGCTGCTGTGAGCTCCTCCAGCAGTCTCCCTCCAATAAACCCTAATGACTCCAAGTTGACCCTGGGTGGGAGAATGCCTGGGCACTAGAGAGAGAAAGAGAAAAAGATGAATTCGCAGGTAAATTTTACTGTGTATAAAATGTTGTGGATGACACCAAACTATAACTAAAAGAGAATTTAGTAAGGCCCCAAGATACATAGTCAGAGCATATGAATCCACAGTATTTCTATATACTATCAACAAGCAATTTAAAACCAACATTTAAAAAAATACCCTCTGAACAAAGGCCATAAAAATAGCTCCAAAAAGAAAATACTGACAGAAAAATCTAATAAAATATATATAAATCTTTATGCTGAAAACTACTAAACATTGATGGGCAAAATAAATAAATAGAAAAGCATATGGAACGTAAGAATTGGAAATCTCAACACACTAGAAATGTCAATATTCTCCAAGTTGATTTTTAATTTAAGTACATTTCTACTCAAAGTCATAGCAAGAATTTTTGGTACATAAGCAAGCTGGTTCTATAAAATTATATGGGAAGGTAATGGAACTCTAATAGCTATGATAATTTTGAGAATAAGTAATAAATTTTGGAGAATAGCACAATTATTTTTAAGATTTACTATAAAGGTACAGTAATCAAAAGAATATGGCACTGCCAAAAGTATAAATACATAGAAAAATGGCACAGAATAGAGACTAAAAATGTATCCAAATGTGTGTGGGAGGAATTCATGTTCATCCAATTGATTTTCTTTTCTTTTTTTTTTTTTTTCTTGGCACTGGGGATTGAATCCAAGAGCATTCTACCCCTCTGAGCTTCACCTCCACCTCCTTTTTTATTTTGAAACAGGGTCTTGCTAAGTTGCTGAGGCTGGCCTTGAACTTGTAATCCTCCTGCCTCAGCCTCCCAATCACAGAATTGATTCTGGACCAAGTTGTAAAAGGCAACTCAACAGGAACAGATAATCTTCTAGACAGATGGTGCTGAACCACTGAATATTCATATGCGAAAAATGTTAAACTTGCCTTAAGCAGCACATCTTATGCAAAAATTCACTCAAAACAGGTCACAGAACTAAATGAAAAGTTAAAAACTATAAAACTGTTAGAAGAAAACAAAGGAAATATATTTATGATCTTAGAATAAACAGAATTCTGAAAACATAACAACAAAAAAGAGAGTTCTATAAAGAAATGTTATCATTTGGGCTACATTTCAAAGGATACCATCAAAGGAAGGAGAAGACTAGATATATTCTGAGAGAGAACATTTGAGAAGACTTGGATCCGGAATAAATGGTGAATCAAACTCAACAGGAAACAAACAGCCCAATTGAAAAATGAGCAAAAGACGTGAACATATGCTTCACCAAAGAGTCTATAATGGATGGCAGATGATCACATCAAAAAATGTTCAACATCATTAGCCATTTGGGAGAAGAAAATTAAAGCCATCTTGCAATACAACGACAGTCTTATTAGAATGATTAGCAATTTAAAATGTGGGCACTACTAAGTGCTAGCAGGGATGCAGAGCAACGAGAACTGTCATATGGTGTTAGTGGAAATGCAAAATGGTAAAGCCACCCTGGAAAAGTTAGTCGATTTCTTATTAAGGCAAACACACATGTACCATGTGACCTAGAAACCCTGTTTCAAAGTGTCTAAACTAGAGGAATGAAAACTTTTGCTTACACAAAACCTGCTCGGTAATGTTTATAGAATTCTACATATTATCACCCAAACAAAATAACCAAGATACCTTTCTGCAGATGAATGGGCAAACACATTGAGACTCCCATATAGTGGAATACAGCACAGCAATGAAAAGCAACAAAGGGTTGCTATAGGCAATGACTTGGATAAATCCCAAAGACATTAGGTTCAATCAAGGAAACCAGCTAACGTGGGTTACATGTTATATGATTCCACTTAAGTTATTCTCAATAATACAAAACTGTGATCAGTGGTTGTTGGAGTTTGGCAGATGGGAGGGAATGAGTAGAATGTGATAGACTACAAGGTGCCATTTGACTCTGTGAGTACAAATGTGCTAGCTAGCAGAGAAGTCAATGTTACTGTAAATTTATTTTATTTTAATTTAATTTTACTTTATTTTTTGATATTGGAGATTGAACCCAGGGACATTCTGTCTCCAAACTATACCCCAAGCCATTTTCATTTTTTTTTTTATTTTGAAAAAGAGTTTCTCTAAGTTGCTGACACTGGCCTAAAACCTGAGATTTTCCTGTCTCAGCCTCCCAAGTGCTGGGATTACAGGCATGCATCACCATGCCCAGTTCTGTATTTTCATTTTAAATATTAAAAAACAACAAAAGTAATAAACATTCAATAAAAAGTCATATATCTTCTGGAAGTACAACCAGAACCTCTACTTGGATGCCTGTCATATCACATTGTAATTGTATTGTAGGCAACTCGATCAAGTCTGTTCCTGGTGTGTTCATTTCCCCAGCAATACTAAGTGCTAGCAAGGATGCAAAATGCTAAAACCACTCTGGAAAAGTTAGTCAATTTATTGTTAAGGTAAGAAAAACCTTAGCTTTCTGATCTTTGTTTCTTCAATATCCCACTGAGTATCTGGTATCTGAAGTAATCACTTAATGTTTGTTGAACGATGGAAGAAATGAATGAGGTGTAAATAGATCACATGAAATAATGTGACCTATTTACATGGTAGAAAGTCGGGAGGAAAATGAAACCTAACAAAAGGTGAATGCATTCCAGAAAGACACATTTTGCAGTTGTTTTTTATGACACCTGCTAAAAAGGAGCAAGCTGTTGAAGCATTTAACATGACTATCCATGATGTATGTAATGGAGTGTATACATGTGTCCTTCAAAGAAGACGTTACTATGGGCCCACTTAATCTTAAAGAATTTAGTAACTCATGAAGCTACACTGTAGACGATTTGTGGAGAAATATCCTTTGCTTTTTTTTTCTTCTTCTTCTTTAGTGGATGAGGCCACCAAATACTTTTGATTCATATTCATCCATTTATAGGTGGTCATACGATCAAAGCATAAAAATTTTAGAATTCTTAGCATGAAGCTGAAATTCTGCATGTACATCGACATCAGTAGCATGTTGTAAGTCCTAAAACTCCGTGCATTACCTTGTCACCACCATGCGCCACCCCCCTCTAAAAAACTCACCAGAAGGCTAAAGAGAAAGGATTACTTATTACTTTAAGAAGGATTCCTTTAAGTTGCTTCAAGGAAGTAACATTTGCTTCAAGAGCAATAGAAAGAGAGACTTCTCTGAAAGAAAAGATCATCTATTAAAAAAAAAAAAAAAGCTGCTCTGAGCAGAGAATGGCCGATCTGAGAACCAAAACAAATCAATCTCAGTGCATGATACTGGCGTGCCTGACTTTTGTAAGGACCAAAGCAATGTTGGCATGCTTTTTGAGCATTTCTGAAAATAGCGAATAGCAGTCTGAGAGTGGATCAAAGCTAAGTTATCACTGCTGTGATATAGAAAGACCTCTACACATGGTTATGCTTGAACTTTTCTGCACATTCCCTGCTCTATTTGATAAAGGTTCTGTTATCTAATTTTCAAAACAATACTGGGATTTAATATTATTTTATTGTATATTTAATGTTTTATCAGTTACTCAAAGATCTATAATGTGTTATATTAAATATAGGTTATATATTGATATGATCTATCTTCAGATTCATATTCAAGCTTTAAAGCAGCCACAATTTAGTACCTGCTACACTCTTTGGAAACAACCATGATAATTTACCATACCACGGCACACGTACTCCCGGAATAGGAATGAATGGCCCCACTTAAGATACATGACTAACATTCAAATGCAGCCGAACTCAACCAATGGTAGGAATATTACTCTCACATGCATTCCTCTTTTAATATTTTCACTTCTTCAATATCTATCATTAGAGTTTCTGAAAAATAATGATCATTGGGAGTCCCTTTTTGAACTCAGGTTTATTCAACTGGCCTACACAAAATGTAGAATTTACCCCAGTGATAACCTCCAAATGGGAAATCAAAAGTCATTTTCTTATTAATTTTTGACTGCACAATTTTAAGCTCCAGGAATTAGGACTTTGGTTCACCATTAGATCTGTAATATAACCTAGCATCTGACACTGAGCAAGTGCAAACTAATTGTTTTCGATTAATATCTTTAATAAATGAATAAATAATCATAAGACTAGGTTAAAAAATAAGATCCTAAAACTAAATATCAAGAATCACTTTTCCATATTACTAATTGTACTCTATTCATTTATTCCACCAACCAACCAACCAACCATTGTTTGTTTTCTGAACACTTTAAGACCTGTGAACAGGGCTGAGAACACACAGATCCATAGAAGATACGGCCAATGACCTCCAGTAGACCAAGATTAGTGTGGGATATACACAGATCATTACTGTAGTTAATACCAAATTAAACCTTAAGAACTATAATAGATTCATCAATAGTAAACTCCAGGGAAGGTGTAATTAATTCTGACAGCAAGAACCAAGGAAGAGTTATTTGAAAAAGCAATTACTCAGTTGAGCCTTGAGAAACACAAAGGATCCTGACAGATAAGAGGTAGCCAATTAGAAATTGTCAAGAGCAGGGATCTTGAAGCCAGACTTCTTGAGTTTGAATCTTGGTCTGACTTATTAGGTTTGGACCTTTGGCAAGTTATTTGACCTTTCTGCACATCAGATTCCTCACCTAGACAACAGAGATAATGATATTGCATATGGTGTAGTGCTGCTGGGAAAGTAAATTAGTTGACATACGTCAAGCATCTGTACCAACACCTGAAACATAATAACCACTAAATAAATATATATCAGATGTAGAAAAGAAAGGGCAAAACAGAAGAAATAGCACCAAAAAATCCTGAAGTGATGTTCTAAAAAACATTAACTTTTGTTTGTTTGGCTTCAACATAAAAAAGTAACACCCTGGAGTACATTAAACACAAATTACTAAATATGTCTAAAAATATATTTTGCTATCTCAACCGAGAGCTTTGGGTCATTGATTATTTTTTTTTAATTTTAATCTTTTTGTTTGTTCTTAGCACTGAGGTTTGAAACAAGGGGCATTTTACCTTTGAGATAACCCTCCAGTTCTTATTATTTATTTATTTTTTTTAAATTTTGAAACCAGGTCTCACTAAGTTGCTGAGGCTAGCCTCGAACCTGAGATCCTCCTGTCTCAGCTTCCCAAAGTACTGGGATTACAGGCATGAGGTATCCTGCCTGGCTTCACTGATCCTTTATTACAATTATGGGGATCATCAATCCACTTAAGATTCTATTCATAACTTTCAGGGTCCATCCACAAATCAAGGGCTGTGAGTATTTCCTTAAATTCCACCCTGAGCCCTAGACAATGACACAGTTGAATGGTATTGTCAACTCTGTCAATAAAAACCCTACACTTAGTATGGAATGTTATACAACCCCATACAAACTAAAGTCAAAAACTTAAACTGCTAACTCCTAGAGGATGGAGACATGAAGAACTTCATAGCTCCATTTTAAATCAAAGGAGGGACGAGAGAGCAATTACGGTTAGGAGGCTTCCTTATCCAGAGCCACAGACCTGTGAAGGCAAAGGAGACCGCAGATAATCTAGCCCTGAGGAGCAGAAGAGGGGGGACAAGTGTAAAAACGAACGGCACTGTACTCACATGGCGAAGGAGCCGGGGGGAGCAGACACCCGCCGCAGGTCCGCAGCTTGCACCTGATGGATGCTAGAGGCGGGCAGGGAATGAGCAGCGAAGACAGAGTCAGCAGGACAGCGTGGACAGACAAGGACCAAGCCGGGGAGAGAAAGAGAGACACACAAAGTTTAAACAGAAATTAAATGAGCGCGTCAACAACAGTGAATGAACGGAAAATCGAGCCAGCCATGGAAATAATCCAGAGAAGCCGGTGGTAGCAACGAAGCCAACAGGACACATGGAAATGGCTGGTTCCGGCAAGCCAGGGAATGCAGCGAGGGCCAGTGCGGGAGGGCAGGCTGCGGCACGTAGGGTGAGCAGGGCGCCCTTGCTCCAGGTCATTCAGGACACCCCAGCAGAGGAGGTATGCACCTCCACAGCAGAGAGCCCAAACTGGCACCTTACATGCCCCCTTGGTGTTAGTTAATCCTGTCACCTAGCCCTTGGGATTCTCCAGACGTTGCAGAAGCACTTGCATCAAAAAACTTGCATCAAAAAACTTGAAATTATCCAATATGTATCATTCACTTATAATAAAATGTGACCAAAACATATTCTTCCTTCTTCTCTTTCTTCTTCTTCCTCCTCCTCCTCCTCCTCCTCCTCCTCCTCCTCCTCCTCCTCCTCTTCTTCTTCTTCTTATTATTATTATTATTATTGTACTGGGAATTGACATTCTACCTTTCAGCTACACATCCAGACCTATTTATTTGTTTGTTTGTTTATTCAATTGATTTTTTAATTTTGAAACAGGATCCTGCTAAGTTGCTGAGGCTGGCCTTGAACCTGAAATCCTCTTGCCTCAGCCTCCTAAGTACTGAGATTACAGGTGTGCACTACCAGGCCCAGCTCTATCTTATTTTTTATCTTTATGAAATCTTAGATTTCTGTTATTTTAGTAATAGTGTCTGAGAAACGTAACTATAAAGATAGCATTATAAATCTGACCCATGTATGAGCCACTGATTCAACATGTAACCATGTCTCTGAAGCTATGAGAAGCACTGGGAATCCTACCAGAAAGGGTCTAGGGCCTCCCAACAGAGCAGAGAGGAGAGACGCGTAGATCCACAACTTCACTATTTTAATAAATGGTGCGATGGAAGCAATCAGAGCACTGTAGGAGCATGTCACAGCTGAGCCAGGTAGAGGAGGACACTTAGGGGAGTTGCAATGGAGTCTTGGCCTATGAGCCAGAGTTAGCAGGTGGAGAGGAGGCGAGGAGAGAGCTGCCAGAAGAGAAACTGAGGACAAAACCCCGCCGATGCAGGAGACGGCCTGCTGCTCCAGGAAGGGCGCCTGAAGGTGGAGCACAGGGAGATGAGGATGACGGAGGCGACGATGAAAACAGTCTGCGAAGCTGAGGAACACAGTCCCCAGATCTTCCGAAAGACCATTTTAACTGGTGTGTTGGGAAAGGCAGATTGTGTGAGGGGCAGCCACAGGGGGAAGAGGAGAGTTGATTATGAGGATATTTCAGCAGTGCTCCTGAGAGGGAACTGATAGGGCCTTTGTTCTGAGGCCATTTTCCTAATAGAGACGATAGGTAGTGTGAGAACTAAAGATCCAGGTGATAAATAGAAGGTAGATTTCAAAGGAAGAAGAGCTTGTCTGCTGGATGTATAGGAGTGAAGGTGACAGAGATGAGCCCAGGGGCCAGGGTCATGGTGAACAGGTGGCTTCTGGTTCTAGTCATGCACACATGAGCAGAATAGGCTCAGGTGGATGGGAGGGAAGGGAAAGCAAAGTAAATAGAGATAATGAGCCCAGTTTTCAGTGTATAATTTATGGTTGCTATGAGATATTAAGGTAAAGATGGCAACTAAGATGTCTGGATATAATTCTTCAATTTTTAGGAAAAAAGCCCAAGCTGATGTCACAGACCTGAGATGCAAACCTCCCAAAGAAAGGTCAGAAGGAAGGAGTGGGTGTTTGGGGAGCCACAGTATGGAAATCTCAAGTCTTCCCAGTTCGAATGCTGTGTGAAAGGAGCCTCATTCCTTAAGATGAACTGAGCAGCTAGTCTTACCTTATGGGGAACGCGCACACACACACACACACACACACACACACACACACACACACACACACACACACACAGAGGATTTTCACCTGAAACTCGAAAGACATATTGGACAAGCTGTTTGTCTCTTCTAGGAGGAAAGAAATAAGAAAGGCAAATAAAACAAAAGATATAGTCTTTGTGAAAAAAATAATAATAAAAGGAAAGGGAAAAGGAAAAAAGAGGGGAATAAAAGGTAGGCAGGAAGAAAGGAAAGCAGAAAATGAGGAATGAAATTTCAAGTATCTCTTTGAGATGGAGCAGTTAATTTCATGAAGTGATGGCAAAGGCAGGGAAAACCCTGGAGTCCCAGATGATTGAAGAAAAAGTCTTCAAGGCAAGCCTGGCCTTAGACTCGAAACTAGTTGGAAAACCAGCATAAAAAAGTGACTTAAAAGCAAGAATTTCTAGTGAAATAGAGAAACAACCCAATTGCAAAAGGTGAAGATCAAGGTGAAAGAAATCAAGGATTTGTGAGCAAGTGTTACACAGGAACTAGGCTTTCCCTTTCCTTTGGAAATGTGCTATTTGTATAGATTTCCTTAAAATACAGTGTTGGATAATTTTTCATCTGTGTTAGTTAAAATATTTGCTATTTTTATTTTCCCTACCACCTGTTGTAAATATATATTATTTATTTATTTTTAATTAATTATTATTTTTTTTTTTTTAAAGAAAAGTGTGCTGTTATTCCTATCTCCTGTAGGTCTTTTATAGGCCTGGGCTACTTTGATGGAAACGCCACTGCCCCCTGGTGGGGAGTGAGTTACTTTTTTTTTTTTTTTTCAGTTGAGGCTGTTTCTTAAAATCCTGCCAGGCTAAGCACAGGAAATGACATCATATGTCATGTGATTCAACATACAGGGGGAAAAAAAAGACTATTTGTGTTTAGTTTTACATGTGAAGAAAGCCCAGGTGAATTCTAAGCAATATGGTTACTGAGCAAATACAAATTCTTTCTTAACACAAGGGGAAGCGTTGTTTGACACTAAACCCTTAAAAACAATTTCATGTTTGAGAAGGTTATGATATATAGAAGCACCTGGTATGAGACTGTGAGCTCCTTGCTTATATATCGCAAAAAATGTTTAGCTTCATGATACCTTCTTAACAGACTACCTACAAGTGACCCGACCATATTTGTTATGGTTCAACTTGTGAGGTGGCTTTTCATTTATTAGCTCATAGATTTCTGCAGTTTGGCTCTATCCTTTCTAAAGGAAATCTGGTGAGCCATGTACCATTTCTGACTCCCCAGTGTATAAACTCAATGATTATATATTCAACCTAGAAGAGGGAAAAGGCAGGAAGGACAGAAAGCACCAGGAATGAGCTAGGAGTTTTGCTAGCTGCAAAACATAAATAAAGCAAGAAATTTAACTCAACAACAGCTCTGGAAGACGATCTGGGAGACATTCCAGGAAAGTCCAGGCTCCAGGAGATAAGGAAGGTGAGGACCTCACATCCCAGCCTCAGGCTTAGAAGCAGAAGCAGGTGCCAAAACTGAAAGACTTGGAAGGCACTGTCTGCTGCTGTTCCTTGGCATCTGCCACCACAGAGAGGGAACAGGAGCCATGGCACCTGTCACTGGTTATTCTAGGAACTTCTGTAGATTGTCACCTTGAATCCAGGAACACATGGCAAAGCATGCCCTTGCTTCTCAGGCACTAGAAGGAAGCCAGCTGCTGTTCAGTACAAATAGGTAACCATGCAGCACAGGCCACAATCAGGACTGCCTCTGAGGGACCCTCACTGTGACAGAAAATGACCCAAGGCTAAGCCTGGAAATGGCCTTAGGCATATGGGCGTGACACTCAAAAAGATGCCACCAATCCCGTTCATTCTCCATCCACTTCTCTAACCCTAAGTAGACCATTAAGTTGCTAATCAGAGTAAGGCATGTTAGAAAATGAATATGCATTCTAAGTTATCCAGTCATTATTGCCTTACTTCAAATCAGTTTATCAAAACACCTACATAAGGAAAGAGTCCAGCAGGTGTTTAGTTGTAGAAATAGTGGGTCAGCTATTAATAGCTGTATTTATAGTGTATATAATAGTTGTATTAATAATGGGTCATCTACAATAGCAAGCTACCCAGGAAGACAAAACTGAGCAAGTGAGACCCCACAATGGAAACATCAGGAAAGGGGCCACTGGATACCAGGCACAGAGGAGTGCAAAGTGAATAGAGGAGGCCACCCAGCAGCTCAGCTAATCTTCTATTAATGGAGAAACCAACACTCGCTGAGGGACCCCAGTAAAGAGCAGGCAAACTACATGCCCCCCACAATCAAAACCAAAACCAAAAAGAACAGTTTATCCAGACACATTGTAAAACCCTAGAATCACTCTTAATGATATTTTGTTAGTCCCAGTGTGTGTATGTATGTATGTATGTATGTATGTATATATATAATATATATATATATATATATATATTATATATATACACACACACACACACATACACATCCCAAGTAGTCGGTGAAAAATCAGCATCTATCTCACATATGGTAATAATTCCTACAAGAAGGGTCAAGTGATTGTATAATAAACCTAAAAGAAAAAAATAGATATGTTCCAGAAGAGATACCAAGGAACTACTGAGTTTCCTGGGCTTTTCTCCTCTTCCCAACACAGTGAGGTCCCTGGTCCATGCACATGCTCTGCAATCTGCTCTCCAAGGTCTTCGTGTCCACCCAAGTAGGCAAGGAGCAGACTCACTCGTTGAGTAAAGGCATGGAGGTTCTCCTCTTGCTCTTCTGTACCATGTTGGCCTGATTCCTCAAGGAGATCCGAATCATTGCAGGGGCCAACCTACAGGGCTCCCCATCCACTTGCATGGGGATAGACTTGTAAGTGAGGAGCATGACTTCCCGGCACTGGTGGAGCCTTTCTCCATGGCCTCCTACCTGCAAGGCAGCCTGTCAAAACAAGTTCAAAGAGAGCCAGGAATTACTGTGACTTGTTAAAGCTTCCAAACCCCAAGTTGACTATATGTAACCAAAGTGTCCTTGATAAACATATTGCAATTCCTTAGCCATCATTATAATAAGAGTTGGGCAAAGCCTTACTACAAATAAACAAAATGATTAGTTTTGATAGACTTTATTGTAAATTCTCACTGATAACCATTTTCTCACTTTGTGTATTTTAAATTTAAATTTAATAATGTGAGTTTAATACCAAATTTTCCTTTTGTATTCTCTATTCCCATCAAATAACCAATGGAAGTACAACAAAAAGGATAGAAGGAGGATAAAGCACCTAATATCAGTTTCGAAATTTTATTTATCTAATTCTTAAGTGTATAGCTTATTCTTGACCAATTTTCAACCTCTGGCAGCCTTTTCCTTTTCACATTAAACCTCCTCAAATTAGTTCTAAACTGTGTAAGGCAAATGAAATGCAAAACAATATAAGTTACCCCAAAGCATTCTGGAAAGTAAAGTAGCTTTAAAGAGTAAAATCAAACATCACAAGAGCTCTGTTCACCATGGCAGCCACAGACTCGAGATTCATGTCAATATTAAAAGTCTGTTTTTAGAAGCAATCAGTTTATATAACTTCCCTGACTTAGTGAAAAAATGTTTTAAATATCATTTGTCCTTATAGGAATGAAGGAAAAATCATACATTTTGATATATAATATACAGAGGGTACACAAGTTTTATTAAATAGCTTAATTGATATTTTATACACATATGTGAACCTTTGTCCTGGTCAAGTTTTAAAAACTATAAAAACTAAGAAGTTTCCACATTCCTCCTCCCAAATTGTTATGGTCCTCCCACCAACCAGCAGTGACCACCAGGAACTTCTAGCATCAAAGATTCATTTCACTTGAACTTGAACTTCATTTAAAAGAACCAATGCAATATACATTCATGTTCTGATATCTTTTTGCTCATCATCATGTTTGAGTGATATATAGCATGTTTATTTATTCATTATTCTTCTGCAGGTAAACATTTGGTTGTTTCCAATTCAAGGTTATTAGTCATGTAAATTTCTTTGTACACATGTTTTTGTGGATATATACTTTCTTAGGTACATAAAAATGAATATAATTATTATGTCATTAAATTATAGGTGTATTTAACTTTAGAAGATGTTGGTAAATAGTTTTTAAATTAATTCTTAATGAAGTAAGCATTTAAAAGTAGTTAAACATCAATTCTAGCATAAAATCTAAAAGATTTACTTTTACAGAAGGAAAATGTGTATCTTCTCAGCATGTTGCTATATTCCCTCCTCTGGGAGCAGAGAGAGAAATCTTTGTTAGTTGAGATTACAAAAAAGTCACTGTGCATTTACTTGGTTGCCAGATTTTTTTCTTTATCTGATGTTTCAAGTTGTTTTTTAATTACTTTAAACACTAGAAAAATGACTATAAGTACAAAGAGAAAAGGAAAAACAAAGGAACAAAAAATGGGAAAGAAGCTGGGCACAATAGCATAGACCTGTAATCCCAGTGCTTGTGAGGCCAAGACAGGAGGATTGCAGATTCAAGGACAGGCTCAGAAACTTGGTGAGACTCTCAGCCACTTAGCCAGGCCCTGTTTCAAAATAAAAAGAGCTCAGGACATAGCTCACAGGCAGAATCCCCTGGGTTCAATTCCCAGTACAAAGAAAGGGAATGTAAATAGAATAAAATCTGAAAATGAAAGAAATTATTAATGAGTACCTTTGATGTTACACTTCATTGTGTAGAGTGCCTTATTGATTGTGTGCCTTGTGCTCATTTTTATTCAATTAATGGGAGACCAAGAAAGCAGAAAGGGAATGGAGTGAGGCGATATTGAAATTCTCTGTGTCCTACCAACTGATCTTCCACTATGAGGCTGACAGTTTTTCTGGCTGTACTTAAAGTATCCATTTAAGTTGATGTATAGATATGATCCACGGTATCATCTCCAAAACTTTCCCAATATAATTCTCTTGCCTTTTTTGGACTTTTCAGCCCAATATTTATTTGACAAAACTTATCCTTCATCCACTAGAGGAAAAACCATTTATCTTTTTTGTTTCAGTCTTGACAGAGCCAAATGACAAATAAAATTATAAAACCCGCCAGTTAAGAACTTTTTCCTCTGAGTATAACAGCACTGAAAATTGCCTAAATACCTTCTAACTCCTTGGCATCAAGCAGCATACTTTTAAGCCATCTTCTCAGCTGCAAATATAGAGCAATAGCATACCTAGGTTGAGTGTTCCTTATCCCAAATGTTTGAGACCAAAAGTGTTTCAGATTTCATATTTTTGGACTTTAGAATATTTGTACATACCTAATGTATCATGAGGATGGGATCCAAACCATTTATGTTTCATAAAGTTTATTCTTTACAGCCATGGCCTGAAGGCAATTTCATATGTTCTTTTTAGTGGTCTGCTTTTATTTACTATGGTCAGTCACGTGGGACTAGGGGTGGAATTCTCTACTTATGGTATCCTGTTGGTGCTCAAAGAATTAAAATTGAGAGCATTTCAAATTTCAGACTTTCAGATTCGGGATTCTCAACCTGTCCCCACAACAGGCAGAGTTAGGTAGCTGTCAATGCCAGCCTTCCCAGCATGCCAGAATGGACCCAAGGTCACTGTCCAAACACAGGAAGAACTACCATGGTTAGCTTTCCAGAGGAAAGACAATCCCATTGTTGTCAAAACAGCCACCTCAAATCATTTTTGGAACAAATCTAGGTATAAACAGTTTTTAACACACTTATTAGTAATATTTATTTTTCATCTCTCAGACTTGTCTAGGCTTAGCATCCTATAAGGTACAGGCCCTAGGAGACACACCCATCCTCATGATTGCCTACAATGAATCATTTACCAATAATAATATCTTGGTTTCTTAAGACCAGATTATTTAGTTAACTATTTAACTTAGCCTGTATTACCCATACTATTAGAAAGACAATATTTGAAATAGTATGAGTTGAGAGAAAGAACAGGACAGTCTCACATTTTGTCATTTTTTGCCCTAAAATTGTAATAAATTTCCCTTGCTCTGCCACGAGGGCTTGAGATTCTGTCTTTTCATTATACTTCTCTCTGGAATATTTTCTCCTTTTCCCCTCAAACCTCATCCTCCTTACTATTTAAACCATTATTCTACTTTCTGTCAGATGGCAAGGACAAGCACCTCTGGGTTCCTTCCTTCCTCAACACCGCCTACCAGCCAGTATCAGCCCTGCTTCTCAGTCTCTTCCTGGAGCAGAATGTCCAAGGCAGAAACTCATGTCTTGCAGAACAGACAATGAAGATTATCAGCAATACTAAAACCTGTTTGTCTTTTAAAGATTAACAAGAAAAACAAATTTCTTACAAGACTAAACAAAGAAAGCTATTTTTTTAATTTTAAAAGAGGGATAGCTAAGGATATAATAGTCTTAAAAATCATAAGAATATGATGAAGACAATAAATTGGAGAATGTAGATAAAAAATTTCTAAAAAAACCTATCGCTAATCTATTCACCTAAATTTGAATAGATTAAAAGTATTTTAAAAATTGAAGCCAGGCATAGTGGTGCGCATTTGTAATCCCAATACTTGGGAGGTTGAGACAGGAGATTGCAGGTTTATGACCAGCCAACTTAGTGAGGCCCTCTGCAACTTAGTGATACCTTGTTTCAAAATAAAAAATAAAATAGGTCTGGGAGTATTGCTCTGAGATAGAATGCCCCTGGGTTCAATTTCAAGTGCCAATAAATAAATAAACAAATAAATAAATAAATAAATAAATAAATAGAGTTATCAAAAATTATTCCTCATTTTGCATAAAATTCACTATTACAAGATTCATTCAAATGTTTTTTTCATATTTTTTCCAATTACATTGAATTTATATGTAAATTTGGGAAAACTAGCAATAGTAGAGTATTTAATTATCCCATCAATGAAAATGTCATAGATTTCTTTTATTTCAGTTTTTAATGGTCTTCAATAAAGTTTTAAAGTTTTCTGCATAAAAGGCTCATGTATTTAATTTTAATACTATAAATATCATTTAAATTGTGTTTCTATAAGCATATTGCTAGATTAATAGAAGACTACTGATTTCTTTTTAAACAAATAGGATATTAGCCATCTTTATTCTGAGTTTTAATACTCAGAAAGTTTGCAATTTTTCTTCTAACTTCATTTCTTTGGTTTATTTTTTTTTTTGGTCAGTCCTCAAATATTATGTTGAAAATTTCTGGAAGAAAGACGCATTCTACCAGCTTGACTGCTTCTAACTAAAGCTTCAGCATCGACTGCTCCCTGGGTCTCTAGTCTCCAAGCCTACTAATCTCTATCTGTGCCTCCCCCCAAACATAAACACACTATACTGCAACCTACATCATTCACAGCCCAAAAAGAAACTAAATTATAGCACTAAGTGATGTGTGCATGTCTCTTTGTATCACTTTGACCCTCACTATGATGTACAATTACAATACACCAATAAAAGTGTAAAAAATATGATACGTTTGAAAGGTCAGAAAAAAATAAAATAAAGTAATAAAGAGTCTGAAAAGAGCCGGGCGTGGTGGCGCACGCTTGTAATCCCAGCATTCGGGAGGCTGAGACCAGAGGATCCGGGTTCGCGGCCAGCCTCAGCTACCTAGTGAGACACTCCGCACCGTAGTGAGACTTGGTTTCAAAATAAAGAATAAAAAATAGGACTGGGGGTGTAGCTCGGAGGTAGAATGCCCCTGAGTTCCATCCCCAGTACCACAAAAAAAAAAAAAAAAAAAAAAAAAAAAAAAAAAAAAAAAAAAAAAAAAAAAAAAAAAAAAAAAAAAAAAAAAAAAAAAAAAAAAAAAAAAAAAAAAAAAAAAAAA